>JAXGGA010002330.1:0-124850 GCA_038373865.1 Uloborus plumipes | reverse complement strand
GTTTTTTCGCTTGTGTGGTTGGGAAGGAGGGGGGGTATACCTTAAAATATTCCCCTATTTTTATTGAAAAAAAATAGCGTTCCCCCCCCACAACCTTCCACCTTAGGTCAAGAAAAAAAAATATTAAGATTTTACAAAGCTTCGGGAAGAGCGATCCTCCCTCACCCCCTCTATATGATGAGTCCAGGGCCGCCAAATTCTCAACCCCCCCCCCCCCCAGATATTTCAGCTAGCGACGGCCCTGGTGTTGGTGAAAGTAGAGCCTCTATATAAGCAGCATCAAGCTCAAGTTCGACGACTTTGGATCCAATTTTTCACTTTTACTTTCAATTTTTCATTATTCCCGTGCTGGGGCAACGCCTCCTAAATACTAAATACCTAGTACATTTGTTTTGCTACGGTCGTCGTTGTTCGTTACCATCGAAATTAAACGCGTTACCATTGTAACCACGGAGTAGAAAGAAGGAGAGAAATGTTCTACGGATGCGCTAGTTTGAAAGTGGCAACGAATTCTCACCGCCGCCAGAGGACGCTGCTCGACAACGCTCCATATCTCCTACGGGAATCAATGTAAATGATACTGAATCTGTCATCTTTTTAAATGCTGCTACGGGAAAGAAAAAAAAAATTCAACCGGATTTTACTGTAAACCATCGATTAACATTATGAACTAAATATGACTTTGATCCCACTGAAATTTTGCCGTATTTTTTAAGAAAGATGTTTAATCGATCGCATCTAGCTACTTGCCAAATTTGACATATATGCGAATGTATGTGACATTTTCTTTGCATGGTACGATGTAATTTTTGCTGAGAATCAGTTCTTTAAATTGTTGATAAATTAAACATGAGGCAAAAAATTAATTATGTCAGTATTTAAATTTGTTATTAATTAAATGTATTTAGTAGACAAAAAGAGTATTAGTTTAAATATATTTATTAAATATATTTAGTTCATAATGTTAATCGATGGTTTGAGCAAAATTTCAATTAAAAAAAAATATTCTTGCCAACAGCAGTCTTTAAAAATGACAGATTCTGTCAGATTTGGCAAGTTGGTAAGTGCATTCGATTAAACCTATTTCTCAAAGAATACGGCACCTATTTTCGTGGGATGAAAATCATATTTAATTCATAATGTCAGTCGAAGATTTACACCAAAATCCAGTTGAAAAAAAAATTTCTTTCCCATAGCAGCATTTAAAAAGATGACAGATTCAGTATCATTTACATCAGTGGTTCTCAACCTTCTTACAGCTACCGCCCCCTTTAGGATTGAAAACAATTTTCAACGTCCCCTTTGTAGACGGGCGTAAGCATGGAAAAGAGGGCATTAAGTGGAACAATTTTCTTGACCGATTTAACTCTAATTTTGACCAAAAATATAGTTGAAAAATGACTGTAGAAAGTAAAAACCTCTGCATACAAAGTTTTTTATTATTTTTAAAATAATTTTTAATAAAGCTGGTAATTTTTTTCCTCTTAAAATCTATGTCATAGCAACAATCAAGTGTCTAAAATGGGTCCATTAAATGAGTAACCCATTTTGAAATGTAAACAACAGCCCTATTTGAAATAAAAAATCGCTGCTTTCAGCATTTTTATTTGAAAATCAATATATTTTGAAAAAGACACCGTGTTCAAGTAGTTTCCGAAGCAGTCCAATCCTAAACCGTGTTGCTCTTCTTTACTTACAATTGTGCAATGTGAAGTCTCCATTTATTACATACGAATATAGAATTTTACTGCAGATGGGGAGTAACAAAATTAAACCTTCGATTTTTCCCAGGTGGAACAGACTTGAAACTATCTCCCATACATGTCGTCCTTAAAGATTATAAATCAAGTTTTAATTGAAAAAAAAAGAAAAACGAAATAAGTTGAATTTACAAACTGCAACATAAATTCAATTGAGAAAAATTCTTTTTGAGTAATTTATTGCTTCGAAGATAAGATACCAAAACTTACCAGTCCTAAAAATGAAAATATTGTATGCCTTTGGAGATATCAGGGTAAAGACGGAGGTAGAGTATTAGAAATCTCCCCGGAAATCGTTTTGAAAACGAAGTCTTAAAAACGCATTTTCTTTAATCTTAGACTTCGTTGTAATTAACAGTAAGGTTCAGACCCCACCTCCGGTGAAATATTTTAAATCGACGTAATTTCAGGCAATTTTGGTTAACTTTAACGTGGGAGAAGGATGTATTTCATAAAAAGTTTTCAAAATTGAAGTTAGCTTAGGGCTAACTTTAGTCATGTTAGAGATTTAGAGTTCCTTCAAGAGTTCTCTGAAATTGAAGTCTTAAACAGGGACGTCATTTCAAGTTTTTCCAGGGGGGGGGGGCAAAGGGTCCAAACACAATGTAATTTCATCGGAAAATATAAAAAAATACGCCCACTTATATGTAAATACATTGATTTCTGAAAGCCAGGGGGGGGGGGGGCAATTGACCCCACTGCTCCCTAAATGACGGGCCTGGTCTTAAACGCAAATAATGAAACTAGACCAGATTCATAAAGCGAAAAATGTCCAAGTTCAAAAACAGCAATGAATCAGCCCTAGCTCTTCACAGGAAAATCCAAGACATTGCAGAACGTGAAGAGGAGATATACACTGAAGTGACAAAAGTCATGGGATAGCAATATGCAAATTTTCAGATGGCAGTAGCATCGCATAGAACAGGTATAAATGCGCAGTGCTTTTACAGAGCTTTCATTTCTGTTCAAGTTATTCTTGTGAAGAGGTTTTAACGTGATGATGACCGCACGACGTGAATTAACAGACTTTGAACGCGGAATGTTAGTTGGAGCTAGACGCATGGGTCATGCCATTTCGGAAATCGTTAGAGAATTCAACATTCCCAGATCAACTGTGTCAAGAGTGTGCCGAGAGTATGAAATTTCAGGCATAACATCCCACCATGGACAGCGCAGTGGTCGACCGCCTGCACTTAAAGATCGAGACCGGCGACGTCTGCAAAGAGTCGTAAATTCTAACAGACAAGCAACACTGCGTCAAATCACCGTAGAAATCAATGTGGGACGTACAATGGACGTGTCTGCTAGAACTGTGCGGAGAAATTTGGATTTCTTGGGCTATTCCAGCAGAAGACCGACTCGAGTGCCTTTACTGACAGAACGACATCGCTTGCAGCGATTCTCGTGGGCACGTGAGCATATCGGTTGGTCCCTAGATGAATGGAAAACCGTGGCCTGGTCCGATGAGTCACGATTTCAGCTGGTAAGAGCCGATGGTAGGGTTCGAGTGTGGCGCAGACCCCACGAAGCCATGGACCCAAACTGTCAGCAAGGCACTGTTCAAGCTGGTGGTGGCTCCGTAATGGTGTGGGCTGTTTTTTCATGGCATGGACTTGGTCCTCTAGTGCGACTGGACCGAACATTGACTAGAAATGCTTATGTGCAGCTACTTGGAGATCACTTGCAGCCATTCATGGACTTCATGTACCCAAACAACGATGGGATTTTTATGGATGACAATGCGCCATGTCACCGGGCCACAACTGTTCGCAATTGGTTTGAAGAAAATTCTGGACAATTCCAACGAATGATTTGGCCACCTAGATCGCCCGACATGAATCCCATTGAGCATTTATGGGACACCATCGAGAGGTCTGTTCGTGCCCAAAATCCTGCCCCATCAACGCTTTCACAATTATGGACGTCTATCGAGACAGCATGGCTCAATATTCCTGCAGAAGACTTCCAACGACTTGTTGAGTCCATGCCACGTCGAGTTGTTGCACTTCGCCGGGCAAAAGGAGGGCCGACACGATATTAAGAGGTATCCCATGACTTTTGTCACTTCAGTGTATATCCCCACTGCCCACCCTATTCCCATTGCCCCCTAGGCTACGCCAGTGATCTTAGACGTTAGGAGAAGGATCTGTGTTCAGGCTAAGATATTCCTAGAAAATAAATTTTAAAGCCATTCTTGTTGAAGTAAGAGAAGAGTATTTTCTACCACCTTCGCATAAAACATGCCTTCATAAACACTTTTCAAAATACACTCATCGCCCCTTACCGACCAAAATTTGTTCCCCGTCCCCTTACCGCCCAAAATATGTCCACCGCCCCCTACTGCCCAAAATATGTTTACCGCCCCCCTACTGCCCAAAATATGTTCACCGCCCCGCAGCATCTTCCCACCGCCCACCAGGGGGCGGTATCGCCCCCGTTGAGAACCACTGATTTACATTGATTCCCGTAGGAGCTGGGGAGCGTTTGTCGAGCAGCGTCCTCTGGCGGCGGTGAGAATTCGTTGCCACTTTTAGATATCAGAGATTTAGCTCCTCCCCTTTAATCTCCTTGATTGTAACGCGTTGTTCCACTTTAAGCGCCACCTTGCGGCAATCCGATCATGGAATTGTTATTTTTTGATTGGTTAATTTTTAAATTTAAATTCAGAAATGAACCAATCGTTAATTTCTCGAAGAACTCCTGTAGATGGCAGTGCTTTGTGAGCCAAGGGCATTTTGCAGCTATTGGCGATGGATCCAAACAATATTCAAATTAATTTGTTGATTTTTAAATTTAAATTTAGAAATGAACCAATCGTTAATTTCTCTTTCTCGAAGAACTCCGGTAGATGATAGTGTATCGTGAACCAAGGACAAAATTTTGCTCTGTGCTGAAAACCAGAAAAATGCAGGCATTTAGTATTTAGGAGGCGTTGGCTATGGTTACCTCAGCAAAGATTCAGGACATTGCCAAGCCATTATTATTATTTTAATGCACACTTTTGGCGATATCATATCTTATAAGTTTTATGATTTAAATATAAACTTTTTCCCTACCTCTCTTCCTGGTGCGGGCAAAAAGGGGCACGGAGGGCGGGCCCTGGCCGGCCTGGTTGTGCGCCCTCACCACCACCTCGTACTCGGTGTCCTCCCTCAGGTCCCGGAGGGCGAACTCTTGGGCGAGGCCCGGGGAGAGGGGCGTGGCCCGGTACTCGTAGCTCGTAGCACCGCCCACCTCCCTGAATCCCAGCTCGTAGCCGCGGATGGCCCCGTTCTGCTGCTCGGGGGCGGGAGCCTGTTGGAGGAGACTTGACTGATTTTTAAATTGGAAATGTATATATTATTTGATTGAGAATTTAATCAAAAACAGATAGCACATGAAAGTTGTAATAATATTACACCGCCATTGGTTGCTGCGATTTTTCGCAAATTCATTTCATGCATGTTTTAGCTGCAATTTGTTGATGTTTATTCATTTTGGAAAAGTGGTATAGAGGGCGTACTCTCAGACTGGGCTCGGGGAGAGGGGCGTGGCCTAGCGCTCGTAGTGGGCCTCGCCCACCTTCCTGAATCCCAGTTCGTATCCACGTTGCAGAATCAACTTAGGGGCAAAAGATCACCGTTGCAACGGAAGGGAAAAGGGGGGAGGGGCGAAAGTTTTTTGGTCTTGACACGCCGATTCTCGTTACATTAAAATTTTCAGCAATCACGAATGAACTTTTTCCTACCTTCCACCGAATGATGAGGTGGTTGAGTCCCCTGGAGAACACCGTCAAATCCGTCGGGTATCCAGAAGGCCCTGGAAGAAAAAATAGTGGATACATTGAAAATAGGATGGAAGATTCTATTTATTATTTTTTTTTTTTCGTGCCCTTTGCTCCTAAAATATGACCCGCACGAAAATGTATCGATATTAGTTATTTCTAGTGATTCTAGATCTCGGATATCCGAGAAAAAAAAAATCTGGTATTTACCCCACACTACTTCCTTTTAAGTGTAAATTTCTTAGTAGTTGCCTTAAGTGTTAAAAAAAGTGCTTGGAGTGAGCAAGGTAACAATTCAAATATTTACTCCCCTAATCTGCCACGAAACAATGCAAAAAATATTTTACAATGGTTAATTTTCTAAATATTGCTGATTTTAATATCATTCAGTGAATTTTTCGCAAAATATCGCCAATAGCGCCAAGTTGAACCCAAATTCAAAAAATAATTTTTTCGCCAAATTTGTCGCCAACTTGGCGATATGTCGCCAAGTTGGCGTCAAACACTTGGCGACCAAAAGCTTGGCGACATATCGCCAAGTGGTCGCGCCAATTCATATCACTTGAGTCTGCATTGAAATTAACACTGATTTACCCCCAAAAAAGGGGTAAAACACCCCCTTGGGAACATTCAAATGCAACCACAAGGGGAGGTGCACAACTAGACCATCCTCAGAGCCTACATACCAAGCTAGAAGCTTCTACGGCATATAGTTTTTGAGTTATGCGACCCACATACATACATACATACATACGCACATACGTATATACAGACGTCACGAGAAAACTCGTCGTAATTAACTCGGGGGGTGGTTGAAAAGGATTTTTCGGCTGCTTATATGTTGGTAGGTACATATGCACGTGCTGACAGGTCGAAAAACTACTGAACATTCATTCGGGGGTGAGCAAAATCAAAATTTAGACTCAAATTTGAGTGATTTTTTTTTCGCGATCACAATACTTCCTTTACTACGTAAAAGGAAGTAACAAAGACGTGTTTCAGGGGCGGACCGATAAGCAAATTGGCCCATTACTGATTAATCGGGTGAACAGATTAATAACCATGGGGGTTATTTTTAACTCAGCCAATTTCACCGTCATTGTTTTCCCCCTTTCTTTTACAATTTCGATTTTAGAAATAGCTATTAATTTACTTCTGAGAGATTTTTTTCTCTCTATTTTTCTCATTTTTCCAAAATAATTTCAACTTTCATCGGATTTCTTTGAACCTATTTTCATACAATTGTTAATGAACTTTTTGAATTCTTTGGTCCAATTTTAATCTCCACACTTTCATACTACAAGTTATGGTAAGGATTGCATAGAATTACATTTATTTATTGTTGAAAAAATTTATTGATCATAATTTCTTAGTGGAAAATTACTTTAAAAAATGATATTTAAAAAATATTTTTTGTCCGATTCATCACCAAAATTCTGCCAATTACGGCAGATTACTGGGTGCATCTTAATGTGTATTTGTATAAACAGGATTTTAAACGCATCTTTTTGTCTAAAATTTTATTACATATTTGAAAATCAGCATATAGGAAACTGAAATACTATTAAATTCCATTAAAAATAGCTACTATCTCCTTTAAAAATCACATGGCATTATTTTAGCACTTATGTAGTCAATTTTTATTGATTTTTTTTTCAGATTTGATAACTCATATTGGCTATTTTCGTCATTTTTCGAGACAAAGCGAGATTAACTTATGTTGTTTATCATTTGAAACTTAAATGATGTTACAACATATCTAGAAGAGCTAAAACTTAAATGGTGTTACAACTTTTCAAGAAGAGTTAAAACTTAAGTGGCGTCACATACAACATCTCAAGAGAACAGTTGAGACTTAATTGTCACTCACTTTCTTCCTGCGTGGTGAACCGGACGGGGACGGAGGGGGCCGAGGCCCCGAACTCGTTCTCCGCCATGAGCCGGACGACGTAGCAGGTGCCGGGCTTCAGTCCGGCCAGCACGTGCTCCGCCCCCCTCCTCCCCTCCTCGGCCCGGACGCTCGCTTCCTCCAGCTTCGGGGGACCCCCTGCGGAGGAAGCATTGGAATCTCAGAAACAGGCTTGCAAAGTATGACAAGAAAAAACACTTCTTGCTCAGATTTTTTGAAATGGTACTACACTAAAAAAAATAATAATTGAGTTCTTGAGCATTAGCTGCTTAACTTGTTTTGCTTTTGTTAGCTATTCTTACAATTACAGAGAACTCTCACTTATGCGCCTGCCCTAGGGACCAACAGAAAAAGGCGCATAAGTGAGAGAGGCGTTTAAGTGAACAAGTCTATTTAAAAGACTAAAACGCATCATAGGCTCTAATGAGAGAGTGAATAAGAATGTTTCTATAGAAAAGGACATATTACTACAGTTTGGCAATTACTGTAACGTAACTAAAATTATCAAGAGAAAATAAAAGTTGTAGCATACCTAATTACAAACCGTTCCCTTTAAAACGATGCATAATAGATAATTGTCCCTCTCCGAACTCTAGTTCATGCGGAAAAAATGCCTTCCGTGAGCAATAAAGGCGAAAGATTAAAGAGGAAAGTAAAGAAAAATGCTTATTTTTTAAGGGGTTACAGTACCTTTCTAACAAATTTCTTTAATTTAAGTGAAAAAGTTAATTCTTTGAAATATTTGTTTCTGCACTTGTTTAAAAATCAATAATTTATTTTCAAACATCAAAAATTTTGAAAACTTTTTTTGAAAATTTGAAAAATGTAAGAAAATTTCAGTTTTTTTAAAACCCTAAGGCTTTTTTGTTTCTGCACTAATTTCAAAATTTCTTTTTGCGAAATGATCACAAGGAAAACTTCAACAAATCTGTGCATTCATTTTCTTATATTTTGATTAGAAAATATTTTGTGACCTTTTATGTAAAAAAATCTTAGAAAATTTTGTTCTTCGAGGTTTAACAAACTCTAAAAATTTTTGTAATTTATAAAACGCTTATTCAATGCACAGTTTTGTTAAATATATTATCCTGAATGCAAAAAATATTGCTTTAAAGTTATATCTTTAATAGAAAAAATTCCTTAGCATTTCTAGTAACATAGAAACACTAAAAACTGATCACCGAGAAAAAGCACTTTAAAGTTTGGCTTTTCCATTAGAACACATAGCATGTATGCCCTAAAGTCACTCATAACTTTTTAAATAATTTAGCTAGAACAATGCTGTTTTTTTCTGAGTGTTTTAAATAACTTTGACTTTTGAAATAAGCAATAAAATTTTTTTTGGTCTTTTGGTCATTTTTGAGGTACTGTAACCCCTTAAAGAAAATAAATAAATTTTCATACATTTTTGGGAAAATTCGGCGCATAAGTGAAATATTTATCTTTAGAGTGACGCATAAACGAATCAATACTACACTGCGATGCAAAAGTTAAGACAAAATGCAAATATGTGAATAAAAAGAAAACTATTCAACGAAATGCTTTCAAATTTCTACTGCAGGTACACAATATGGTCCCAAATACGTGTCTGGAGTTCTTATAACATTAACGGGAATCAAATTTTGGATATTGCAAAAGATATTTTTTTACATTGTTGCAAAAGTTTAGACAATAGTCAGATTTTATGCAAATATCCCTTGAAATGTGATTGGTGGAGGAAATGCGGGACTGTATTATTCATTTATAAAGTGCAGAGATTGCTGAATAAATAATCAAAATCTCAAAAGCTCTTTAGTTCTCGTGTAAAGAAGATGAGAAAGTTTGGAAGCTAAAATTTGAAAATGAACCTATTTTATTAATTTTTTGCCTTTTAAATCGGCTCTAGTATGGTAGTACATTGTTTTTTACTTTATGGAGAGCAAATTCAGACATGCGTATCGATCAAAAAGTCCAAGAAAAATTATATTTCTTAAGGATTAAGGAAATTGAAAAAACGGCTCAGACTGACGATTCGCCCCTTAATCCTACAGAACTTCAACTTGGGTCAAAAACAGCACGTGACAGCATAAGTAGATGAACAACTGAATCGGAATGCATAAAAAAAACAAAGAATTGTGCTTGAGCCTTTTCGGACAGAGTGTCCCAAATAAGCCAGATTTTATTGGTAAAAGCAGCACAGCATATGATCATTGGATATTTCTCAAGTCCCGCGAAAAGAATTATAATCCATCTAGGCCATCCCAATTTTAATAATTTTTATCAAAGAAAGTACCATTCATTTTTTAGTCACGATGATACATATGCTGCTTTTCACATTAAAATCTGGCTTATTTGGGACACTCTGTCCGAAAAGGCTCAGGCACAATTCTTTGTTTTTTTTATGCATTCCGATTCAGTTGTTCATCTACTTATGCTGTCACGTGCTGTTTTTGACCCAAGTTGAAGTTTTGTAGGATTAAGGGGTGAATCGTCAGTCTGAGCCGTTTTTTCAATTTCCTTAATCCTTAAGAAATATAATTTTTCTTGGACTTTTTGATCGATACGCATGTCTGAATTTGCTCTCCACAAAGTAAAAAACAATATACTACCATACTAGAGCCGATTTAAAAGACAAAAAATTAATAAAGTAGGTTCATTTTCAAATTTCGGCTTCCAAACTTTCTCATCTTCTTTACACGAGAACTAAAGAGCTATTGAGATTTTGATTATTCATTCAGCAATCTCTGCACTTTATAAATGAGTAATACAGTCCCGCATTTCCTCCACCAATCACATTTCAAGGGATATTTGCATAAAATCTTTTGCAACAATGTAAAAAATATCTTTTGTGACATCCAAAATTTGATTCCCGTTAATGTTATAAGAACTCCAGACACGTATTTGGGATCATATTGTGTACCTGCAGTAGAAATTTGAAAGCATTTCGTTGAATAGTTTTCTTTTTATTCACATATTCGCATTTTGTCTAAACTTTTGCATCGCAGTGTATCATTATTTTGCCATGGAATGTGCTGGGACCATTCAAAATCGTCGTATAAGTGAAAAAGCCGCATAATTGAAGCGGTGTATAAGTGAGAGTTCACTGTAGTACGTAACTTAAAATTAAAAATAGGAATGAGTCAACTGACTGCATAGTCATAAGATATGTTCTTATTTACTAACAAATGTTTTATATTCAACTGTTCACTTTTAATTTCTATTAAAATTGTTACATTGCTAATAATTTTAAGAATTTGTAAATTAAAAAAGGGATATTCTATTACTTCATTTCATTTATGACGTATTAATCTCTACTAGTAATAAAGCTGATGGTGAGTCTGTCTTTCTTTCCTTCCTTCTTTTTTTTCTTTCTGTTTGCCTGTGACGCTCATAGGGCCAAAACTGTTTGGTAGATTTCCAAAAACTTTGGCACAAGATTAGTTTGTAGCATCGGGGTGTGCACCTCGAAGCGTCTTTTCGAAAATTCGATTCTGTTTTGTTTTTATTCTAATTTTAATCTCATTTTTCATATAAATTTGATAAAATGGCGGAGAAATGTTTCATATACATTTTCAAATTTTACGTCATTTGAATGGAAGCTTGAAATTTTCTGCTAAAATGATGTCACTTTGAAGTTTTTACAAGCAGTGGAAGAGCTGTAATACTTGTTTATAGAATCCCGGATTCCACTTACCTTGAGCAAGCCAAAAGATTCCAATTGATTAAGCTTGTATATCATATAAATACAGAATAGTATTTTTTGGCTGTTATTAATAACAACTGAATAATATGTATATGATTATAGTAATGTTTATTTTGTAAAGATGGTTATCCTAAAAATAAACATCGAAAATATCAAAATACCATAATATTTTCAAAAAAAATGTCGGGTATATCGTGATATAAAACGGGCGAACCCATAACAGGGTTCGCCCGTTATATACACAGTCAAAAAAAAAAAAAAAAAAAGAGAGAGTGATAAGGAGCGGAGGGTCTGGACATTCTGGACATAGCCCTTGTGTGCGCCACAGATTAAAAGTATTTGTATTTCATATGTGATTTGACTCGCAAACTTTTTGTAATATAATGTCGGCAATAATGATCGGGAATTTTTTTAAACGTTTAATTCAATATTAGTACTCGTGTTTACCTGTGTCTCTCCAGTACTGCAAGATGTATCTGAGGATGGGGCTGTTCCCACTGTGGGGCGTGGTCCACTGCACGGTGGCTTCGGTCCGCTTTACGTCCCGCACCTGGACCTCCGAAGGGCTCGACGGAGGCTCTAATATCAAATAAGATAATAAAAATGCAGTTTAAGTAGCCAGATACCGTCCCTAAGCCACGGCTAATAGTCCAGTAATTGTCGCCTAAAAGGGGGTGTAGTGGGCGTCAAATAGGGTAGTTGCTGAGTTGTTTGTGATGTTGATCGAATTAAAAATCCAAGTTTGTGACCTCGAACACCGAACTCAACCTTGTCATAAATCGAAAAAAACCGCGAAATTTTGCCCTTTACTCTTAGTTTTTGGCGATTTTATCCCTAAACTACTGTTTTTTCAACTATATTTACATTGGCAGTTTTAAAGTAGACAAAATTTGCTACAATATGAATCAAAAACCACCTTTTTAGACCCAATAGTTTTCGAGATATAGCCTCTTCAATTTTGTATCTTTTTCGAACCTCGTAATTTTTTACAAGATTTTGTCGTTCTGAATTAATTTTGACCCACGATTTTTTCACGAAGTTCGAAAAAAATACAAACTTTAATAGACTATATCTCGAAAACTATTGGGTCTAAAAAGATGGTTTTTGATTCATATCGTAGCAAATTTTGTCCACTTTAAAACTGTCAATGTAAATATTATTGAAAAACCAGTTGTTTAGATATAGGGATAAAATGGTCAAAAACTAAATTAAAGGGCAGAATTTCGCGTTTTTTTTTTCGATTTTCGACAAGAATGCGTTCGGCGTTTGAGTTCACAAACTTGAATTGTTTATTCGACCAAAATCAAACAACTCAGCAAAAAATTAGCTTTACCCGATTTGACGCGTGGGTCATTCCGACGAAAATGGTACAAATCATGTCCGAGACTTTAGAATTTTTAAAAATCAATTTTAATAACTACCACCCCTTAAGTGTATTTTTTATTGGTTCTCCATTTAATTTTGTGCCATCAAGTATCAATTGATTAGGTATAATCCATTTAGAAATGACATTAAAAAAATTATCTTTGTCAGAAGAAGGAGAAAATGACGTGTCCCAGCTTCAAATTGCTAGAATTTTAAATGTGATTTAAAATTAAATTGAAATGTAACAACAAAATAAATGACACTGCACTGCACAAAAGATGCTTCTGACACCATTTCTGCAGATTATTACGCAAATGAAAAAAAATTTCCTCAAAAAACACTATTATTTATCCATGTCCCTAGATTTTCTATGTTTCGAATTGTCCACTCTGTTATATGCCTTTTGAAAATAAAATAAGCAATTGCATTCAATCTGATATATTTTTCTCTATCTCTACTAATAATAAAGCTGAAAGTTTGTCTCTCTTTCTTTCTGTCTGTCTGTTACGCGCGTAGCGCCAAAATCGTTCGGTCGATTTTCATGCCACTTGGTACAAAATTAGTTTGTAGCATTTAGTTTTGCACCTCGAAGCGATTTTTCGAAAATTCCATTTCGGTCTTTTTCTATACGAATTCTTAGCGGAAATTCGATAAAATAGGTAAGAAATATTTCACACACATTTTCAAGTCTTATGTCATTCGAAAGCTTGGAATTTTCTGCACAAAATGAAGTTTTTTCGAAGTTTCTACGATCATCAGGAGAGCTGTAACAATTGTTTTTAGAATCCCGGAATTCAAGGCTTACCTTCAGTAAAGCAAGCCAAACGATTCTAAAATGGTTGAGCTCTAGAATAAAATTTGTTTGAAAAGAGAGATAAAATGAATTATTTTATCAACGGAAATCAACTTTTCATGTTGTTACCATGGTTACGTGTTCATACTTATTTTTGTTTCGTTATTTTTCCAGCGTTGCCAGACGTAGTATTTTTGATACTACGGTAGTATTTTTTCGGCTCAAATAAGGAGCGTAGTATTTTTTTGGCAACCCTGTTTTCAATATACTAATGACTTAATTAAAAGATTTGGCGGATTTTTTTTTTTTTTCCATTTTCATAGATTTTGCATTTCAGCAACATTGATTTTGGCAACGTTTGGAAACAGTAGTATTTTGTAATATTTTTTTAGAGGAGGCGTATTATTTTTTTGTTTCAATTCTCTGGCAACCCTGTCTTTTTCCCGGTGAAAATGCTTTGGGACCTTACTTGGCGCGTTTTCGAAAAATCACCAAGTGGCGCGTTTTTGCGTGCCTTGCGGAATTGAAAGCTTCGAGAGAAACTACGGAAAACAGCCAGGGTTACCACGCTTGGCGCGCCTATCGCCCATTTAGCGAGAAAAGGGTACCTAAAGCACAGATTAACCAAATATCGTATCAATTGCGTTATTGCATCGTTCTTTTTAGTGTTTCATTTCGGAAAATGTATTGTTTTGTTTTTAAAGCTAGGAAATAAAACTTTCTTCTTTTTTTAAACTTTGGTAAGATTTCTGTTGGTTTCTGCGAGCAACAAAATTGTTCTTATTTTCTCTTTTGGCTTATTTTTTTGCATCTCCCCTTGGGATTGCATTCGAATGTTCAAAGGGGGTGTTTTATCCCTTTTATGGAGTAAATTAGTGTTCATTTCAATGCAGACAAAAGTAGACAATGCAGACAAAAGAAGTAGAATTGGCGCGACCACTTGGCAATATATCACCAAGCTTTTGGTCGTCAAGTATTTGCCACCAATTTGGCGACATATCGCCAAGTTGGTGAAAAAAATTGTTTTCTTTTTTTATTTGGACTCAATTTGGAGCTATTGGCGATATTTTGCGAAAAATCCACTGAATGATGTTAAAATCGGCGATATTTAGGAGATTAATCATTGTAAAACATTTTTTTTTGCAGTTTCGTGGCAAACTAGGGATATAAATGTTTAAACTGTTATCTTGCTCACTCCAAGCACTATTTTAGCAGTTAAGGCATCTACTAAGAAATGTGCACGTAAAATTAAGTAGCGTGGGGTCCATACCAGATTTTTATATCATACTTTGAAGGAATTATAGTTGAATTACAACTAAAATAGAGCATTTTTTCTGCTATATCAATTATTTTACAAATGAACTTTTAATTTTATACCACGGGCAAAGCCGTGCGGGTACCGCTAGTTAAAAAATATAGGTAGTATAACTGCCGTGATTAGCTTGCTACATTGAATTATGTAGTCAACAACCAGGTTGAGCCTCATTCTTTTCTTATGATAGTTAATTTAAACTGTTGGATGTCCACTCTGTTAGAGCGGATTTCATGATGAAAAAAATAGAGTTTCTTGAAATTGCAGACAGACTTAACAGTTTTAGGCTGTTTATTCCACTTTATGCTCGTTCTGTGATTCTAACTTTTCTTTGTGATTATACAGGTATTTTTAAAGGCTTATTTGTCCACTCTGTTATATGTCCACTCTGTTAAACAAAGTGATCAAAATATTTAAAATCCTTTCATAAATGAGTCACGTACTAGTTATTTACACTTCATTATACACAAATAAATGGAAACTCAATAAAAAAATATGATTAGTTGGTGAAAATTATTTAAATTGATAATCTTAAGTAAAGAGTTTCAGACATGATTTGTACCATTTTCGTCGGAATGACCTGCATACGGCGATGTGTATGGTTACTGGACTGCAAGACAGAACTAAGTAAAATACACCGCCAGCTCGACTATGTCATCTAGATACAGCAGGTTCCTCTTCATTAGGAATCTCAGATTGATGAAGCCTAATGAGGATGAAACTGCAGGATCTGGATGTCGTGTCAGAGTTGGGGTGTATTGCGTGTAAGAATGTAGTTTGTTTATCAAAGATCAAATTTTCTGCTACGTTTCTGTGCATGTATTTATATGTTGTCCCACTCTTTTATGTCAAAGTTGTAAGGATACGGAAATTTCGTTGCAACGGTTGCTGTTTCGTAATAATATTAACATTAATAATGACAATGATGATGATGATAATGACATTACGAAAAAAAGGTGATGATAATGGCAAAACCAACTATAATGATGATGATTACCTCACCATATGCAAGGAAATTGTGCTCATCAAAGATAACTAACTTGACTGTCCTCTGAGCATTTTAAAAGTTTTAGGGGGGAAATATGCACTGAGATGATCAGCAAAGGGATTTTGTATTGGAAATTTGGGTCACTGACGTGACTAATTTGACCGTTTTCTGAGAGCTTTGTAAGGTTCAGAGAGGAAATGTGCCCCGGCATGATCAGTGAAAGAAAATTGGAGGGAAATTTGTCACTGAGGATGACCAATTCGATCGTCCTCTGAGGAATTTGTAATTTTTTTTTTGGGGGGGGGGGGGAATAATGTGCACCGCATAATCAGTAAAGAGAATTTGGAAAGAATTCTGCTCACCAAGGATGTCTAATTTGACCGTCCGTCCGCTGATAATTTTGTAACTTTAGAGAGGAAACATGCACCGACATGACCAGCAAATAAAATTTTTGGGGGAATTTTGCTCACCAATTAAAACCAACCTGACAGTCCTCTGGAGATTTTGTAAGCTTTAGGAGGACAATGTGATCAGTAGATAGAATTTAGGGAGAATTCTGCTCACCGAGGATGACCAGCTTGACCGTCCTCTGCTGCTGTCCGTAGGCGTTGGTCGCTACGCACGCGTAGAGCCCGGCGTCCCGCCTGACCGCCCGGAAGATGGACAACTCGGACATCAGGCCGTTGGGCAGGGGCGTCTCCTGCACCTTGTACCTGCAACGGAACTGACATTTTTCTTCTTTTTTTTATGAGCAGCAAATCTTGAAACATTTTTCGAAGTCAGGGGTGCAAGTAAGGTTTTCCACGCCTTGAGTATTTCCAAAAAAAAAAGAAGGAAAAAAATAATAAGACCGTTCAGAGCAAATGAACCCACTACTGTTTGCCCACGGCTGCTGAGGAATTGGCTACCTTCTGATCTCATTTGCCTCAACAAGAGATCCAACCGTTCGAGAGAAAGAGCTACCTTGCTACGTACAGCTATTGGCGATGGATTCGAATGAAATTTTGGATTTTTTTTCCGTACTGAATTTAAATTTAGAAATCAACCAATCGTCCATTTCTCTGCCAGTTTCTTTGTTTCGAAGAACTCCGATAGATGGCAGTGTATTCAGAACCTTAGGCTCATTTCTGCTCCATGTTAAAACCCTGAAAGCGATAGGCAAGTAGTATTGAAGAGGCGTTGATTTGTATGAGAGGGAAAGTAAAAATTGGTTTTGCGTGTTTGTTCATTTCAAACCGACTCTCAGCTTAATTTAGATGTTGATCCACATCTGCAAAAGCCAACAGCATTCAGGCCCGTCATTTAGGGGAGGTTAATTCCCCTCATGAGTTTGAGAAATCAATGTATTGACATATAAGCGGGCGTGGTTTTTGATGTTTTTCGATGAAATTGCATTGTGTTTGGACCTTTGCCCCCCCTCCCTGGAAAAACTTGAAATGACGGCCCTGTCAGCATTTCTAAAACTAATGGATACGTCCATTGCCTCCTGTGAACTGGGTGTCAGCCATTCTATCTTATCCGTGGTCAGACAGTATGCGGTGCTGTACAAAAATTAAAAAGCTGATAAAGCAAGTATAGCAAGCTTCCTGCTAAGAGCAAGTGTGACTTGGTTTTTTTTTTTTTTTTTTTTTTGTTTCAACAGACACGTTTTTTGCGAGTACTCGGTTACAGAAAGGAGTGTGCCAACAGAATTTAGCGGTATACTGTTCATGAAATCTGTGCATTTTTGGAGTGTCGAGAGAGTGATTGCCGATACATTTAACGTGGTTTAACGGCACACCAATGTGGAACGCTTAACAGCGTCATGCCTCAGGCATATCTTATCAAGAAAAAGACAAACTCAATTTCAGAGTACTAAATTCAGGAAGCAATGGTCACTGCGAGCCATACCTGTCGTCCCGGACGTCCATGTAGTCCCTGGTCCACGTGACTCGGAGTGGCGTGTCTCCTGTGACGTCACATCGCAGTACGACAGAATTCCCGCTCCGCGCACGTTCGACGCTGAGCAGTTCCCGGAAGTGCGGGGGTTCTGAAGAGAACGAAAGATATTTGTGATAGTACAATCAAAATGTTGTCTTTTGTGCGAAAAATCTAAACTATTATAACATCCGAAGATATGCTCATGTTGGCCAGCAAAAGGCTCCCTGATTTCAAAATTATATACCTCGCAAACAAATGAAGATTTTGCGATGAAACAAACGGTACGTTTATTTTGAAAGTCGTAAAAATCATGTGCATAATTTTGAAAAATTAGTTTAAAATTAAGTGCGCTGGACGCTGTAATTGCAACACGAGTACGCATAAATGGTGTTTTGAGGGCTGGCTCAGCCATTTCTAGCGTTGAAACGTGTAAAGAGATTTTTTTAAAAAACTATGCTATGAACAACAAGCTTAGTTTCTCACAGGATTTTCACAAGGTAGGCTACAGTCCTACGGCAACAAAGAGAAGTTTCCAAAGACAGTATACGTAGAACTGTGGCCTAACTTGTGAAATTTCTGTGTAAGTATGTACAATAATTCCAGTAGAGAATGAAGTTGTGAATAAAATTCACCCAATATTCTTTATTTGTTTTCTCTTCTGTGGAGGTAAAGTAATTTTAACAGTCGTAGTCTGTTAAAGGGAGGGGCTATAATGGTATACGTGCGAGCACACTGCTGTCTTGAACTGAAGTGCGGTGGAAAATGGCCTGTTTGTAGAAACGATATCGATTGAATGGAAAAACAGCAATAGACGACACGATATACCGTACTTATCGTTGTAGTATCCTCGTCCGATTTTCCTTGTCATTGTGTCGTTAAGTGGAAAAGCGTTCTTACATTCAGTGAGCAATTAAGATCTGTAACGGTAGATTTGCGAAAAATGACACAACTTATTCCAAAGTATTACCGTGCACCGTCACTTTGACAGTCCTCCGCAGTTGCTCGCCCACGCCGTTGGAGGCGCTGCACTCGTACAGCCCGCCGTCTTCTGCGCGTACGTCTTGCACAAGCATCGTGCCGTTGGACATCACGTGACGTCTGCCGCCGGTGTTCAGTGGCACGGAGACGGGAGCTGAGGGTAGGAAAAAACGATTTGAAGATGCTGAAATTTTGGATTGGGAAAACATACGAGATGATGATGAATGATGAGTATGATGATGAATTGTTTCTTTTTTTTTTCAAAGAGCATTGTAAAACATGTTTCTGGATGTATAAACTATTTGCTCTTGTGACCAAGTTGTCGAATAAGGCGGTCTTAAAGTGTTAAAGTCTACCGACGTTTTTGAGAAAACTAGCCGAACTGAGCGAGTGACTGAGTAATGGCAGACTTCTTTGGCACAATTTGTCGCTAGATATCCTGTACATGCAAATGGCGAAATTGTGTTATTATTTTCTCGCCAAGTCTTTATATTTGGCGCTTTAAAAGAAAAATGTCCGAGTTTAATTCGATAACGGGCGGATGAGGGCAAATGATGTTTGTGCCAAAATTGTGTCTCGAGATGCTCTTTTGATTGCTACCTATTTGAGCTTTTTTCATTATTTTACTATACACATAGTTACCTGGGTAGAAAAAGATCTGGTGTGAACGCCACACTACTTCCTCTTACGTTTAAATTCGATAATTGACGCCTAAGTGTTAAAATAGTGCCATAGTGTAAGCAAGATAACAATTCAAACATTTATACCCCCAGTTTGTCACGAATCAATTCAAAATAATGTTTTGCAATGATTCATTTTCTAAATATCGTCGATTTTAACACAATTCAGTGAATTTTTGATAAAATAGCGCCAAATTGAATCCAAATTGGAAAAAAGTTTTTTCGCCAAATTTGTCGCCAACTTAACTATATGTCGCCAAGTTGGCGGCAAACACTGGGCGACCCATAGCTTGGCGATATATCGCCGAGTGGTTGCGCCAAATCAAATCACTTAATCTGCATTGAAATGAACATTGATTTTTCCAAAAAAGGGGGAAAAGACCATTTTGGAAACATTCAAATGCAACCAAAGGGGAGGTGCACAACTAGACCCCCCTCAGAGCCTACATACAAAACTAGAAGCTTCCACGGCATAAAGTTTTTGAGTTAAGAGACAAACATACACAAGCATACATACTCACGCACATACATTTGTTCATACAGACGTTACGAGATAACTCGTCGTCATTTACTCGGGGATGTTCGAAAAGGATTTTTCAGCTGTTCATATGTTGGAAGGTACATAATTCGAAAAAACGCTCCGGCTCTTTGCCATGCTACAAACTAATATCATGCCAAGTTATATGAAAATCGATCAAAAGGTCTCGGCCCTACGTGAATAAAAGACATTCAGAAATTCAGAAATAAACTGTCGGTTTCATTATTAGCAGAGAAAGAAATGCTGCTTGTATGTTTACTTTTAATGCCATTAGAAACTAAAAAATAAATTAAATGGCAAAGGGACAATGCACCGTCTCACACTGCTATTCTCACCTTTTTTCTTCTTCCAGACGATGTTCGGTTCGGGCGCTCCCTTCGCGAAGCAGTCCATCCTCAGGTTGCTCCCGGACACAACTTCAGCGTCTTCAGGAGGAAGGATCCACTCAGGAGGCTCTGGGGGGTGGAAAGATGGATTAGAACTCGTGGTTTGACACAGAACGATGAAAACAGAAAACTCCCGATCATCTGCGATCGGTTTATCCGAGGTTCGGATTATCCGCGGGGCTTTCACACTTCTGTTTTCATTTTTTACCAGGGTTGGCAAAGGTGGGCCCAGCCCTGAAAAACCCGCCCGGGTTTTTCTGGGCGGGTCCACCAACAAAAACCCACCCGGGTTTTTGTCAAAAAGTGGGTTTTTGTTAATTTCTAAGTTATCAACAAATATAGTCAATAATAATATCTCATCTAAATTATACATAAAAAATAAGTAAGAAATCAGGTTTGAGATAATTTTTCTTAGAGTAATTATTTATTTTATAAAATAATTATTATTCCTTCAATTTTCAAGTCATCGTCCAGAAAATTTTCCTAGCTATGATACTACTTTTTGTTGCAAAATACTCATTATTATTATTATTTATTTATTTTTTGATAACAAATTTTAAATTTTAAAATAAATTGAAAATGAACCATTAAGTAACTTCTTGTAGATGGAAAAAATTGCTTAATTAATGTTTTATGATAATTTTGATTCGACACAGAAGTCAAATAATGATAAAATACTGCAATTTTTGCTTTTATTCTGGAGCAAGAAAAATAAAATTTTGCACTTAATTTCTTCTAACCCTACTGCATTTAGTATATGATGATTTTCAAGTGCTATATTTATAGAGGTACCATACCACTGACTTTAAGCACTAAACCCTTTCTTTGATTTAAGAAAAACAAAAAAAAAAAGGTCCCCACGCAGTTTATTACTACTAAAATATTATGACAAGCATTTATTAATAAATTTATAATTCTTGAAATTTCTAATGTTAAACCTAGTTTTTTCTTAAAATTATTTAAAAAAACATCAATTAAGAGTCCCCCTCTCCCCATCTAAAATTAATCAGTTTTAGTTTTGAAAATAAGAAGGGGGGGGGGGGATCTTCACTTATGTCGGACACTTCTCTTATCTCAGAAACACACCTATCATTGAGATATGCCTTATAAAAAACATGCAAATGACATGACTAGATATTGAAGCAGGCTACTTAATGAGAAAAGATGATTATTTCCATTAATAAACAAGTGCAAATGGTTTTAATTTTTTAATGGTATAAATTTAAGTTTTTGAAACTTTCACCCCTAAATATTCCTGAATTTATAGGAAAGCCCATTTGCAACAGTTCTTCTATTTCGTGAAAGACAAGTGATAAAAGTTCATAGCTGAAACCATTGTCCAAAGCTTCTTAAATATACACATTAAATATTACACAATTCGGTTGATGATATTATTAATTGATATTGTTAATAATATTAATTATTAATTGATTGACATTGATTAAATACAATTCAGAACTTTAACTTAACAAACATATTTTTATTTGAATGAATACATGCATTATATATCAATACCCGCATAAGAAATAAAATTTTAACATACAAAAACCCACAAAAACCCGGGTGGGTTGGGTTTTTGTAGAAAAACCCGGGTTTTTGCCAACCCTGTTTTTTACGGTGATTTTTGTGCGTTATTGTTTCACAGGTAAGGTCACAGTCCTACGGGAACAAGGAGAAGCTTCCAAATACAGAATACGTAGGACTGTGGCCTAACCTGAAAAATTCTTGTGAAAAACTATGCCTATTGTTCAATAGTATAGTTTGTTTGAAGCTTCTTCCACGTTTCAACGCTAGAAATGACTGCTCTAGCCCATACAACACAATCTGTAGGTACTCGTATTGCAATTAGTATCCAGCGCCACCTGTTGGAACTTTTTATAACTAACTTTTCAAAATTCTGCATATGATTGTTACGGCTTTCACACTAAACATACAATTTGTTTCATTTCAAAAATCGCAATCGCTTTCGACATATTCCATTTTGAAATCAGGGAACCCTTTCCTAAGGTATTGTTTTTTTACCTTTTTTTTTTTTAACTACGCAACGCATTCATGTTAATTTTGAACAAATTTAAATGTATCACGGGACGCGGGAGCGTCCCGCCCCGCCAAGAAAACCAAATACAAGCCGCCAAGAAATTTCCGTCGCCAATAAAAATGTAAAAGAGCGACAAGGACTGTTTACGCGAGTAACCAAATCGGGGTTTTCACCCCTCTGTATCTCAGCCCCATAAAGATCCTTAGAGTTCATTTTTGGTATACTCAATCTCCAGCGGCCCCTGACGGCACATACTAAAGCAAAACATCCAGGACCCTCAGGGGGAGGAGTGATATATGTTATAAAATCGCTATTTTTCGCACTTTTTAAAAATTTTTTGACAGGGGTCCAGACTAAACGGTAACTCGGATTGAGCTCTCATTTTGCACCCACATTTATTTTGTCCCAAAGCTCGGCATAGGGGGTTTTTCGACCCCCCACCCCCTCCCCCCTCGTTTTTATTTTTCGTATCTTTTCCCCCCGGGGGTCTTTAGTGTTGATTTTTGGTATGAATATTCTCGATGAGACATTGAGGACGTTTTCCCAAAATTTACCCCCCGGGGTCATCGCACCCCGGAGTTATTAATGCTTAAAATTGGTCCGATTTCTATCTACTAGCTCTGTTCAACATCTGAGCATTTATGTTGTCATTGTTGGGCGGCGAGGAAAGAAAACTCAATGATTGAAATTTCATCTGTTGCCAGTTTCTATTTGTTAACAAATAAAATATTTTTAATTGATTTTATTGCATAAGGCTTTTAAAAGGGATCTTCAATTTAGTTCATTTTAATATGAGATCGGCAGTAAGGGTTGGGGTTTTTTGTTTAAACTTTTAATTTAATCGTAGTATTGTTAGCAACTAGCTTTGTTTTCGTCGGTTCGGGTGGTACATTGTGATTGATTTCTAATTTATCCTAGACTGAAGAAGATCCTTGAATTTTTGCACCAAATGCATGCCAAGAAAACCACATATGTCGGACCGCCAAGAAAAATGTTGAAGGGAAAAAAAACATGCAAAATAAATTTTGAAGAGAAAAAAAAAAAAAAAAAAAAACAGGCAAAGAAATAATATTAATGCAAAAACATGTGATATCTCCCCAAAAACAACAGTGTTGTAAAAAAATCCCCCGCCAAGAAAACCTTAAATACTCAGCCTTAAAAAGTTATGATATCGAGTTTTCCCGCCAAGTTTGTGCCAAACTACAACTAACCTGTATGTATAGTTCTTTTAAATTGTTTTCAGTCCTGCCAGGCGGGAAGTTTTTACTCATTAAGCAACCACCTCACAAGACAAAGCTTCCCGCCTGACAGGACTGAAAACAATTTAAAAGAACTATACATACAGGTTAGTTGTAGTTTGGCACAAACTTGGCGGGAAAACTCGATATCATAACTTTTTAAGGCTGAGTATTAGGGTGAGTCGAAAAAATCGATTTTTTTATGTCGAAATCGCATTACCTCTCAAAAGTTGTTGTTTAGTATCCACAACTTGGGAAAAATAAGAAAAAAATTCTAAGTTGACGTCTTCGGTTCGCGCATGAGGCTCAAAGTTGGAAAAAATATGTTAAAAATGGAAATTTTTAAAAAGAAAAAAGAAAAAAAAACTGTAACTTTTTGTAATGCAAATACCATAAGCTGTAAATATTTTGTGCATTTTTAATCTAAAAAAACATTTTATAGCTTTTACATACGATCTTTAGTTTGCACATCAGCCTTAAATTGGGCTAAAATCGCCTACAATGTCAAATTTCGAAAATATCGATTTTTTTATTTCGAAATCGCATTACCTCTCAAAAATTGTGGTTTGGTATCCAAAATTTGGGAAAAATAAATAAAAAATCTAAGTTGACTACTTCGGTTCGCGCATGAGGCTCAAAGTTGGAAAATATATGCTAAAAATGGAAATTTTCAAAAAATAATTTGAAAAAAAAAGTAATTTTTTTTCTATCGAAACTGCTTTAAATTGTTAGTAGATAACATAAGTTGAACCCAAAAAATTATATATAACTTTTAGAAGATACATTCTGTTTGTGCATAAGGCTCAAGATATGAAAAAAAAAATGTCAAAAACTGAACCAGAACGCACTATGTCGGCGCTGTGCCGGTATATTTTTGTTCTACAGCCATTTTTTTTTAAACATTACACATATTCTAGGAGACAGTTCAAAGTCCCTGCAGTCTGCACTCCCTTTGGTTGTCACTTAGTCAGCTAGATTCGCCAAACAAACAGCATCTTTAATTAGCAACTGAAAGTGAATCAAAAAGTGCAGCGTGTTTAGCTTTGGGTGATTTTTTTTTTTTTTTTGTAACTTTATAGCATATTTTTACGCTCAAGTTTTGTTATACTGTTCTCCGTTCTCCGAATAATAAATAATGGAACCCCGGAAAACTTCTAAACGTTTAATTATTTGTCCGTTTTTTGGTGTACCGAAAGGGTTAAGTCAAAGTGTTCTAATCACATGTGCAGATGTGTTGTTAGCTTGCTTTGAAGAAAAATCGCAATCTGTAAAAGACGAACCTTTTTCAAGGATTTCAGATTGCATAGCTCATAGAAGAAATGTACTGCAAAGCTTCAATACCAACGGTCAGTCATGTACGTATTGTAAAATTGATAAAGGATTACCATAATACTACACTTTGAGAAAGTCATTTAGTCGTGATAAAGATAAATTGAACTTTAAGACAAAACTCAATCATTTTGTTAATTAAGCGAAGTATAAACTTTTTGACGTTGCTTCTTTCAAGTGTGCAATGAATTTTTCGTGTTCTTGTGCTAAAAAGCCAATCTCTAGTAAATGTACACTATACATCTGTACATTGGTATAGAACGCACATTGGTATTACCACTGCACATTGGTATAGAAGCTTTGTAGTAAATTTCTTCTATTTAAGCAGATATGCAATCTGAAATCCTTGAAAAAGGTTCGCCTTTTACAGATTGCGATTTTTCTTCAAAACAAGTTAACAACACATCTGCACATGTGGGTAAAACACTTTGACTTAACCCTTTCGTTGCACCAAAAAACGGACAAACACAATTAAACGTTTAGAAGTTTTCCAGGGTTCCATTATTTATAAGTCGGAGAACGGAGAACAGTATAACAAAACTTGAGCATAAAAATATGCTATAAAGTTACAAAAAAAAAACTCACCCAAAGCTAAACACGCTGTACTTTTTGATCCACTTTCAGTTGCTAATTAAAGATACTGTTTGTTTGGCGGGTCTAGCTGACTAAGTGACAACCAAAGGGAGACCAGACTGCAGGGACTTCGAACTGTCTCCTAGAATATGTGTAATGTCTAGACAAGTCGGCTGTATAATAAAAATATACCGGCATAGTGCCGGCGTAGTGCATTCTGGTTCAGTTTTTGACTTTTTTTTTTCATATTTTGAACCTTATGCACAAACAGAATGTATCTTCTAAAAGTTATATGTATATTTTTCGGTTCAAATTATGTTATCTACTAACAATTTAAATCAGATTCGATAGAAAACAATTACTTTTTTTTTCAAATTATTTTTTGAAAATTTCCATTTTTAGCATATATTTTCCAACTTTGAGCCTCATCTGCGAACCGAAGGAGTCAACTTAGTTTTTTTTTATTATTTTTCCCAAATTTTGGATACCAAACCACAATTTTTGAGAGGTAATACGATTTCGAAATAAAAAAAATCGATATTTTCGAAATTTGACATTGTAGGCGATTTTAGCCCAATTTAAGGCTGATGTGCAAACTAATGATCGTATGTAAAAGCTATAAAATATTTTTTTAGATTAAAAATGCACAAAATATTTACAGCTTATGGCAGTTGCATTATAAAAAGTTACATTTTTTTTTTCTTTTTTCCTTTTGAAAAGTTCAATTTTTAACATATTTTTTCCAACTTTGAGCTTTATGCGCGAACCGAAGACGTCAACTTAGAATTTTTTTCTTATTTTTCTCAAGTTGTGGACACTAAACCACAACTTTTGAGAGGTAATGCGATTTCGAAATAAAAAAATCGATTTTTTCGACTCGCCCTACTGAGTATTTAAGGTTTTCTTGGCGGGGGATTTTTTTACAACACTGTTGTTTTTGGGGAGATAATTAATACCAGAGTAAAAAATCAAAGCTTGTCACATTAAAAAAAAGTCTTATGAAATTTTCACAGCATCCCCATAGCAACGCCCAAGCTCAGAAAAACAGACGAGCATATTTTTTCAGCAAAAGGACATAAGTAACGCTCATTCACAAAATTGAGTGAAATGTTTTCTTGGCGTCCGTTATTTAGAGTCAATCTAACTTCATTTCCGGTGCCATCTTCTACTCGACGTTTTTATGGGGAATCGACTCGTTTTGCGCCACTTGGCGGAGGAAGTGTCTAATTAAGCATTTTTCAGGAGAAAATACAGTCGAACCTGTTTATCTCGAAACTGCTCGTCTCGGAAATGTCTCTTTGTCGAAATTTTTCAATTTTTCTGCTTTTACAGCATAAATTTAACGGGTTTTTTTCCATGTCTATATCGAATGAATTTTTCCAAAAACCTTCGTATCTCGAATTTCGACGATTCTCATTTTTAATTTCATCTTCCAGCTGTCTTTATCAATAGTATAACCAAGGCTTCACTAGATATCGTTTTATACAGGCTGTTTCATTTGATCAAAATCCTTGGGATAAAAACGGTGGTCATTGTCCAACGACATCTATCGAATTTTATGGTAACTAACATTATATACAAATCAGATAAATAAAAGACAAAATTAAAAGTTAATTTGTTGGCGACAATTTTACAATTTGGCATTCAATTCTCTTTTAGTATATTTTAACGTTATTTAATAGCTTGTTTTATTTGTTGGTTTATTCTGCATTTTAACGGCTTATTTTAATTGGTTAGCGAATTATTTTTCATTTTAATTGATTCTAACTATTAATTAACTATGAAACGACACTGACACCGCAGAGCGATAAATGGCGAATCTATTCGCTAAGCGAGCCAATACTACCAACGGGTTGCTATAGAACTTTTAAAATTCAGTCCACAGTCCGCCATGATACAGTTGGTCGTATAAAACGTTTGGTTGTATATCTTTACCTGAAAAGAGAATTTATTTCCCCTAAAAAGCAGCACTAATAAGACCTTCGGCATCAATTCACTGTGTACTCTACTTCAGTTAACTATATCAACATTTTTTAACCCTTAAAGATAAGATAAACATCGCTTTTTACAGCAGAAACAATATGCTAATAAATGTAAAAACATTTGGGTGGTCCTTGTTCAGCGCTCTCTAGCGGGCAAATCTTCACCATTGATGTTTTGAGTAACGATACAGCCTGTATAAAACGCTATCTAGTGAAGCCTTGGTATAACTTCTCTACTAATAATAAAGCTGAATTTGGGTCTGTCTTTCCTTCTTTCTGTCTGTCTTTCTGTCTGTTACGCGCGTAGCGCCAAAACCGTTCGGTCGATTTTCACGCCACTTAGCACAAAATTAGTTTGTAGCATGTAGTTTTGCACCTCGAAGCGATTTTTCGATAATTCCATTTCGTTCTTTTTCTATACGAATACTTAGCGGAAATTCGATAAAATAGGGAAGAAATATTTCATACACATTTTCAAGTCTTATGTCATTCGAAAGCTTGAAATTTTCGGCACAAAATGAAGATTTTTGAAGTTTCTACGATCATCAGGAGAGCTGTAACAATTGTTTTTAGAATCCCGGAATTCAAGGCTTACCTTCAGTAAAGCAAGCCAAACGATTCTAAAATGGTTGAGCCGAGAAAGAACTTTGTTTGAAAAAAAGATGAAATGAATTATTTTATGAACGGAAATCAACTTTTCATGTTGTTACCATGGTTACGTGTTCATACTTATTTTTGTTTCGTTCTTTTTCCAGCGTTGCCAGACGTAGTATTTTTGATACTACGGTAGTATTTTTTTGGCCCCAATGAGGAGCGCAGTATTTTTCTGGCAACCCTGTTTCCAATATACTAATGACTTAATTAAAAGATTTGGCGGATTTTTTTTTTTTCATTTTCATAGATTTCGCATTTTAGCAATATTGATTTTGGTAACGTTTGGAAACAGTAGTATTTTGTAGTATATTTTTTTAGAGTGGGCGTAGTATTTTTATGTTTCAATTTTTTGGCAACCCTGTCTTTTTCCCGGTGAAAATGTGCTTTGGGACAATGCTTGGCGCGTTTTCAAAAAGTCCTATTTTTGATATACTCTACGATTTAACCTGAAAAATGCCAAATAAATACTTTGGACATGATAGCAAAAATAAATGGGATAAAACTTAACGAGAATAAAATTTCCTACAAAATGAGACCAAAATAAAGTTTCTAAGATGAGTAGTTTTGGTTTTACAGAGGAAAAACTACGATTTTTGGCTAAAAATTCAGTTTTTTGTAACTTTACCCACTTTGAGGCACGCGTTACTATTATCCGATTAAGCTAAAACTTTTCAAATCTCATTTTATTGTCTACTGGCACATTTTAGGTGGGTGCCTCAAAAGATTAGTTGAAAAATAAATTTCCCCATGTTACTTGCAATTTCGAGGATTTGCGTTGCAGCCTGACTTGTGAAAATTCTGAAAAATATTTAATCATTTTTTTCGAAACTTTAAATAAGATTAGACTTAAAGAAAATAAAATTTCCTACAAAATGAGACTAAAATAAAACTTCTAGGATCAGTAGTTTTGGTTTTACAAAGTAAAAACTACAATTTTTGGCTAAAAATCGCTGTTTTTCTTAACTTTACCCTCTTTGCGGCACATGTTAATATTATCCGATTAAGCTAAAACTTTGCAAATCTCATTTTCTAGCCCATTGGCACATTTTAGGGGGTACCGCAAAAGATTAGTTGAAAATTTTTTTTACCCATGTTACTTGTGACCACCCTAATGCACAGACATCCGACAAAAGCTTTTGTCAATTTTTTGTCAATTTCTATCTGTGGTTCATCGCCAAGTATGTTTGTTGTCTTAGTTTGTGTTGCTATTCTGTGCTTAGTTTTTGCGTTTCAGTCTTATTCTAAAGTATAAATATTCATGAATCAAAGAAATGAAGATAACACAATTCGATAAGTGCATTCTGTCTGCTTGCATCGAATTTCACATTCCAGGGCCTTCTCATCTCAGATCTAAAAATTCCAGGCGAGCTACAGACAAGGGTGGACTTGAGGCGAAGGAGGGGGGGGGGGGTGGCTGTCGTGCAGACGACGACTTTTCACTCTCTCTCAACGATTAGATAATCGCCTGCTTCCTGTCATTGTGTCCGAAGATTTTTCTTAATGAATCCCCTGCCCGGGGCCACCACTTTCTTTCGCTACTCCCCTCCCTCCCTTCAAACACTCCTTTAAAAGAGATGAACGTATAATGAATCTCTACGCGAATACAAATGAAGTTTTCTCTCCCTTCCCCTCCCAGGCTGCGTGGTTAAATGAACCACGTTGATGAAGGAATTCTGTGAAGTAACTGCAAAAGCGTTTCAGAATGTCAGAAATAAAAAAAATACAGTGGCCATTTGTATGAATCACGTTTTTTTCCCAGTATTGATTCAACAAAGTGACCGATTCAACAAAGCGGCTAGTGCAAAAGTGCAATCAAACCAGTGGTCGGAAGTAGCGCGCTACAAGTAGCGAAACTACTGTAGTAGCTACATTTTTTAGTAGTTTGTAGTGTAGCGCACTACTTTTTTAAAAAAGTAGAGTAGTGAGTAGCGCGATACAAAAAAATAGTAGTTTGTAGCGATTTCTGAAAACTACTTTTAAATTAAAAAAATAAATAAATAAATGAAAAAAATTTAAAAAAGAAAGAGAACGAATTAAAAAAGCAAGGTTTTTCTTGTGGCGAATATTCGTAAAAATTGTAAAAAAAGTCTAAAAAGGGCAAATTTTAGCAAAAAAAAAAAAAAGAAACAAAAAGGAAAAGTAACAAATAAATTCAAAAACAATTCTTATTTCTATTCCATATTCGAATGAGGTAATTTTTTAATCTAAACCACTTTTCGAATTTTTTCGATCGATCCTCAAACGGTGTATTCTTGTTATAAATTTATTTTTTGAAAAGTAGCGAAGTAGCAACTACATTTCAAAAGTAGTGTAGCTCGCTATATTTAAAAAAAAGTAGTTGTAGCTGTAGTTAACTACATTTATAAGAAAGTAGTTGTAGTTGTAGTTCGCTACGAAAATTATGTAGTTTTTCAAACCACTGAATGAAACTAGGTATACATAGCTCTGTTTTTGGCAATAAAAGTGGTTGAATCAGTTCACCGGCGGGCGTTCACTGAATTTCCAGGCTTTGTCTCCCCCTTTTATATACAATACCACGTTCGAGGCAGACACGATTGTTATCTTATTTACCTCACAGTTTTAAGTATTTTCTCGGTTTAGCTGCAATTTTGATTATGCCAAGTATCCGTGCCACCCAATGCACGGATAATTGGAAGTGTCCCTTTATTCACGGGTAGAGTTATACGTAGGGAGGGGGTGCACTGCACCAGAACTAAAACGTTTTTTTACAAAAAGGAAAAAAAAATCTAATAATATTAGCAAAAAAAAATTTGCTGAAAAAACAAGCAAAAATAATTTTTTGCGAAAGCAAATTAGCAAAAAAAAAATTGTTCGCAGAAAACAATTAACAAAAAACATTTTCTTTCTAACAAAATTAGAAAAATAATTTTTTTTTTTTTGCACTAGGGGGCTCCGCCCCCTGCTCGCTTCGCTCACCAACTCCCGTTTGTCGTTTGTGGCGACTAGCTCACCGCCATCGGCGGCTCGATCACCAACCCGCTTCTCGTGGTTTGTAGTCAAATAGACTATATGCACCGAATGCAACGCGACGTCCCTACTGAAAAAGAAAATACCTTCCCCCCATCTTGGTGTAAAATCATCATGTTCTGCAACTGAAATGCTCACATACCCTTTAAAATCGCAGTACTAGTTCCTTTACAATTCAATTTCCCGCCCCCCATCTTGATACAAAAAATGAAAAAAAAAAAATGTATATAATTAAAAAACATAGTAAATATCTAGCCGTAACAGAAAGTCCAGTTCCTTTTCCTCGCAGAAAAAAAAAAAAAAACTCATACACGCAATGTCATTCAAACGAAACTACTTAAACAAAATAAAATACCATAAGAGTAAATGACAACCTTTCTTAAATGTAAAAAAGAAAAAAAGACAAGAAAATATGTGATAAAAGTAATCCTGTATATTTTGTTGAATTAAAACAAGCAATAAACAAAACGAAGAGTTACTGGTTTTAATTATCGAACGCGACCCTACTCGTTTATTTACTTTTTACGTGTTCATTTCATCTGATTAGAGGGGTATATTTTGCTTTTAGAAATCAGCTTTAAGTGCTATAAAGGTATGTTTGACATAATTTTCAGTTTCAGATATTCAAGAGAATATTGATTAGATGCTAGAATGCCGATGTCGATGTACGGGAAAGTAGGCTCGTTTAGTTCTTGACAGAACTTCTTGTTATTTAATGATTTCGGAAAAAACAGCGAAATAAAAATGAAGATCCGGCAGAAGAGATGAACCGCCGTCGCATGGGAGAGAATTTAGGGATACGTTTCGAACCGCATTTAAATGGTGGGCTTTTGGGGTTCAAATCCCCTCCGAAAATTTTCAAAACTATGCCAAGGGAAAAAATACTATTCATTATACTTTTTTTGCTGAAAATTTTTATTAATACTTTAGGTGTTTTACGGTATTAAAATGAAGGTTCGGAACGAGAGATAGAGAGAGATGAATCACTGTTGTTTGGGGGAGAACTTAGGGATACGTTTCGCGTTTGTGTACGTTGCATGTCAGAGACTTATCTTTTATCTCCCAAATCAAACACAATCCTCATTCACTGTTTACGCTGAAAGCAAGACTTGGTGTAGATTTTAGCCAACATAAACAGCACGAATTTGTTTTCAAGGGCACGAGTTTTGCTGTTTTAGTGGAATCCCTCTCTCGGCTGCCGATTCACAGGAAAGGAAATTTTATTGAACTTTAATGTTTAAAAGTCAAATCTTTTAAACATTCAAAGCTGACTTCCACAAACAAAATATGCCCCTCTCATGTCATGAAATATATACGTCAAACATAAAGAAAAGAACAAGCAAGTAGTTCAACCTTTTAAACAATGCAGCTAATATGCAATATTCCGCCAATTCGGTTATTTCATCCAAGAGCTTCATCATCATCACACATCACACACTCCAGGGTCCCCCGTACCTACCACAATTCGTGGTTTAACCGGGATAGGGCCCTGAAGAGCGCTCTGTTCTTTTTGAACCAGAACCAAGGGTCGAGAAAACCATTGGCCCAGCACCCCCAAAGGTATCGTTTCACTTGGAGGACTTTGTGACCACGACGTTTTTAACGTCCCCCAGCCACCATTAATCAAGACGGTGGATCTTTGATCGGCTGGGATCGAACCCGGGTCCCCCCGGTCACGAGTCCGACGCCTTACCGATCGGGCTACCACAGCCCTCCAAGGTCAGCAGTTTCGTACTTATTGGCACTCGTCGGCATGGAATAGGATTAACAGAGGCAGAAATATTCTAAAAGGGGATTTCTGGCCTCTGGCTCGGTTAATCCTATTCCAGAGTGACGAGTACTAATAAGCACGCAACTGCAGTCCCTAGATTAGTAATCGATTTGGTGGTATACTGCAGGTTTCGCGGTGTCTTGCTGCTTTAAATGTATCTAAAATATTTCTTCTGTTAAAAATATTTATAACTTTTAAAATAAAGAAGAAAAAAAAAATGGAAGTAAAAAGCACAGAAAATATATTTGATTTGAAAAAAATATATTTTACCTTTCTCTTTTACGTAACTACAAGCTGACCCGAGCGAAGCTTTCGCGCTTGGCAGCAGTACTTCAAAAATTCGGATCTTTTTTTAAAGTTGATTTTTCGAAAAACAGGCACAAAATGAATTTTTATTTTTCGCCGATTGAAAAGAAAAATGAAATGATGCTTTACTTTTGAAGTCTTGTGAAGCATTATTAGGGAATAACAAGGGGAAAAGGCAAGGGCGGATCCAGAAATGTTCCAAGGGAAGGGCGATTGAGTTTTTTTTCTTACTTGCCCATTTTTTTCTCCATGCACCCTTGTTAACACATGTTGGTTACAAATGTTTTGGTCTTCCATTTCGAAAAATTTCCAGATCAGAGCTCCGAATCCTCGCACCCTTTCTCTTAATATCATCAAAAATCAACTAAAACTGCCTTTTTTGAACTTCAAAATCTAAGAACCGCTGTGGAAGAGTCCCTTAAAGGAGGGGCGATCGCCCCCATCGCCCCTCCCTTGTATCCGCCCTTGGGAAAAGGCATCTTTAAGAAATATTATTCATGCTAAAATAAAGATTTTCTTTCCCTGTTTTAATGCAACAGTTTAACTGTTGTTTAAAATCCTACAATGAGTTTAGATCATTTCTTGGAAATTTGCACTAAATTTAACCGGTGAAGCAGAATCGAACAAAAGCGAAAAATCCCACAGCAGGATCGAACCTGGCGTCTTCACGTTTTGGGCGCAACGCTCTATCCAACCACGCCACGCCACTGCATCTAAAGGGCTGTTTTCCTAGAATCGTCGCTGACGCCGGGCGCGACGCACGCTGGAATCAGAACCAGTTTGATTGGAGCGTGGGGTGAAGCGACGTCACTCTGCGGCTCAGGCGCATGCGCAGAAGGAGGAGGCATCTGTCGCCTCGCCAGAGATCGACGATTTCACTCCTAGGAAACCGGGCCTTAAAGGCTTGGTTTCCTAGAATCGTCGCTGACGCCGGACGCGACGCACGCTGGAATCAGAACCAGTTTGATTGGAGCGTGGCGTGAAGCGACGTCAATCTGCGGCTCAGGCGCATGCGCAGAAGGAGGAGGCATCTGTCGCCTCGCCAGAGATCGACGATTTCACTCCTAGGAAACCGGGCCTTAAAGGCTTGGTTTCCTAGAATCGTCGCTGACTCCGGACGCGACGCACGCTGGAATCAGAACCAGTTTGATTGGAGCGTGGGGTGAAGCGACGTCACTCTGCGGCTCAGGTGCATGCGCAGAAAGCGGCGGCGTCTGTCGCCTCGCCAGAGATCGACGATTTCACTCCTAGGAAACCGGGCCTTAAAGGCTTGGTTTCCTAGAATCGTCGCTGACGCCGGACGCGACGCACGCAGGAATCAGAACCAGTTTGATTGGAGCGTGGAGTGAAGCGACGTCACTCTGCGGCTCAGGCGCATGCGCAGAAGGAGGAGGCATCTGTCGCCTCGCCAGAGATCGACGATTTCACTCCTAGGAAACCGGGCCTTAAGTTTTTAGAAGCTGATCACGAGCTATTCACAAGTTACAAACATACTTTATTTTAACCCATTTATGCCTGACATTTTTTTCCCAAAGATATTTTGTATACTGGTAACAAACAGTGTTTAATGGACAGGAAAAATAATAAAAAAATATTATGTAAAAAATAATATTTTTATTAAGGAAAGAAAAATCATCCCTTAAAAGTGACGATGAACCCCAGAGAGTACATACTTTTTTTACTAAAATTTTTTTCGGCTTACGATATAACATTTAAAAAGACATTTCATAAGAAGAAATAAAATCAGCAATGAACATAAACGGGTAAGCTGGGAATAACTTTAAAAACTTAGCTTTTTTTCTTGAGATGGTGAACGATGCAATTTTTGATAAAGATCATATTAAAACTGCTACAGAACACACTTTACAATGGTTATGTGCTGCAATCTGTTAATAACAAATTGAAACAATACCAAGGTACTCATTGAACACTATTATTTGGTTGAAATGTTCATTTTGGGGAAATTCAGACCCTTTTTTGGACCGTCCCTAAAAAGGGACGCTAGGCATTACTGGGTTAATTGGAAAATAGGGAAACCCATAAAATCTCGGAAACGTTACACGGAAATCATCTGTGAAGCTTCAGAAATTTTTGTCGCAGTGAAAATATGAGTACAATTTTTAGGTCGAGTATATCACCATTTCGGTACTGGATTCTTTCAAGAGGAATGTTGACGCGTTCTTTGTCCCAGGGTGTGTCGGAGCGATAATAGAACAGTGTTCCGACCTCAGTGGAACACAATAAGAGCTGAGACAACAAGCGATCACTGTTTGCCTCTCCAAGCTGCCGATTAGATTAGACTCCTTTCCATCTTGCAAGCCGAGATTTGAACATCAGCCTGGAGTGATCACAGATTCGGAGGAGTATTTTTTTTTCATCTCATGGCTTAAGAAAGTGGGGGGGGGGGGGTATACACACAGAGATAGACAAAAAGGTTGTACACTGTCAGTGGCGCCGACTGGAGAGAGGGGGGTGAATCAGCAAAGACCGCCTAAAGGGTTTTTTTTTTTTATTTCAATTTGAAAAAAAATTCTAGACAGATCATCTGATCCCCGTGTCATTAATAGTCGCTTAAAATCGCACTTTTAAGACTTCAATTTCAGAAAATTTCTGGGGGAAAACCCCCCGAACATTCCAACACTTTCTTTTTCTCCCAACTTGAAAGATGGTTAAAGCTTGCGTTATTAAGACTAGTTTCGGAATTTTTTCCAGGAAGGAAAACCCTCTTACTCTTACCTGAGAAGTAAAATAACGTTTTAAGACTGTAAGTTAGAAAAATAGCCGCTGGTAGTCCCCCCATCTTTCCTGAAATCGTCAAAGGAAGTCTTAAAATTTTGTTCTTTGGACTTTATCAGTTCAAAATAAGCGACAGGTGGGAGAACATATAAACCGCCTTTTCCTTCCTTCTTAAATCTCGAAACGTTAGCTTAAAATACGTTTTTAAAGCTTCAATTTTACACAAGTTTCGAGAAAGAACCATCGAACACCCATGCCCTAAGATTGATAAAGACGGCTTCGATTTGCGTTTTTAAGCGACTAATATAATTTTTTTTTTCCGGGAAAAGCAGTTACCTTTACACCACCAAAGAAAGGTCTATCGATTCTCCTGCCCGAATCCCCTCCATCAAAACTGCTAAAAACTTTTTCAAACTAAAATTCCAGAAAATTAACGATGGAGAGCCTCCAAAGGATCTCCCTCTAAAGTCGCCCCAAAGATAGCCTAAAATAGTCCTCAGCTCTCAAAAAAATTTTGCCCCCCCCCCCCCTCATTTTTAAGCCCTAGTCACCGTCACTGTATAACGGTAATCGTTTATTTCTTTTTTCCTCCAAATGAAACATTTGACAATTTTAGGAAACTCCGTACATTTTTACTTTGTGTTGTTACGTAAAAGAGAAGAAATTTCAGCAAACTTTAAAACCCCTTATTTCGATGACGAGGAAACGAGGGCAAATATTTTATGCCTAGAAAACCACGTTTTACTATGCTCTTCTACTACTACTGTCAAGTGATTTGTTGTTTACTACTTTTTTTGGTTAACTATTACGTCATGGTTTATTTTCCTGATAAAAATCAAACGCATACTCACCATTAACCAATATCTCTACGGTCTGGCTGGTTGATCCATCCGCGTTGCTCACGTGACACGTGTAGTTGCCGGACATACGGCCATCCACGGCCCGCAGAAGGAGGAGCGAGTATTCCGATTGGGCGGGCGGGGGCGTGGCCAGGGGCAACCCCTCCTGATTGGTCCATTTGAAGGTGAAGGGGCCCCTGCCGGACGTCACCGCGCAGGTCAGGGCGACCGTCTGGCCCCGGACCACGGGGCCCGGCAGGGCGAAGGGCTGGAGCACTGGCGCACCTGAATGGAAGAGTTTCCTTTAGTCAAAAATACTACTTTTAGGCACTGAAATTGACAGACTGAGAAAAATCTCTTCTAATAATAAAGGGGTCTGTCTGTCTGTCTTTCTTTCTTACCTTTCTTCCTTCCGTCTGTCTGTTACGCGCGTGGGGTCAAAACTGTTTGGTCGATTTTCATAAAATTTGGTACCAAATTAGTTTGTAGCATAGAGGTTTGCACTTCGAAGCGTTTTTTCGAAAATTCTATTTTGTTCGTTTTCTATTCGAATTCTAGCTCATTATTCATACAAATTTGACAAAATGGCGGAGAAATATTTCAAATGCATTTTCAAATTTTATGTCATTAGAAAGCTTAAAATTTTCTGCTAAAAATGATTTCAGTTGGAAGTCTCTGCAAGCATTAGAAGAGCTGTAATAATTGTTTTTAGAATTCCGAAATTCAAGGCTTGCCTAGAGCGAGCCAAACGATTTCAAGTGATTAAGCTCGAGAATAAAATTTGAAAATAAAGATGAAATGAATTATTTTATTAACGGAAATTAACTTTTCATGGTTACGATGTTGTACCTTTTATTTGTTTCATTCTTTTTCCCTTAATAATTAAAAAAAAAAATGTATTTGTTCTTGTAGCAATCCATACTCAAGACTTATTAAAAGGACAATGAGTTAAATGAAACATTTTAACTGTTGAAAAAAATCATCTGCTTTTATTTTCTCGGTTTTTAAGGAATTGAAACTCGGTAAATTATAAAAAATATCTTACAAATTGCGGTTTTGCAACGTTCTTATTTCAGTTCAGGAAATGTATTATTTTGTTTTTAAGCTAAGAAAAAAAAAACATCATTTTCTTTTAACTTTGGTAAGATTTCTGTTGGCTTCTGTAAGCAACAAAATTGTTCTTATTTTCACTTTTGGCTTATTTTTATATCATACTTTTAAGGAATTATAGTTAAATTGTAACTGAAATTGAGTATTCTCTCTGCGATATCAATGTATTTCTAAATGGCTTAGTAATTTTATACCACGGGCAAAGTCGTGCGAGTAAAGAAATAAATAACTTGGGTCCAGAAAGTACTTTCATTTCACTATTTTCAATTAATTTTTTTAAATGTTCATTTTTGAACACAAGGTGTGGCCTCGATGACGTCACAAGTGCGCACAAGCTCGCTGGCCTTGCCACTTATGCTAATTTGCGTCTTTCTCTTCCGTTTAACAAAAAAAAAGAAAATTAAGAGCAAGAATCTGAGAAACTGTCACGCCTAGCATTATGGGGTGATTCATGACCTCTCAGATTTTCTCCCAAAAATTACCACATGTTTATTATCTTATTGAAAGACCAAATCCAGAATGTTTTGCTCTAAAGTTGAGTTGTTTAGCTTTTATGGACCCCTAAAGTTGAAAGTGCGGCATCAAAAATTTAGCGGATTTTCAAGACATGGAAGTTGATGTGAGCCGAAACTCTTAACAGAAACGGTTGAACTCCAATTTTCTTTTTGTATGTGGAATATAGAAGGTTGAAACTTTACAAAATGAATGTTAAATTTGTGGTAAGTTGTTGCCGTAAGGTCAGTGAAGGCCCTCAAAACAAGGCATTTTTGACGTTTTTTAGCGTTTTTGAGGTCCAAAAACAGCTTGTACATTTCAGTTGGCACGGCAAAAGTGGTATCGTTTGAAAGACCAGTGTAAGCACTTTAAAATAATGTATAAATAGTCGAGGAAAGTTTAACGTACTTTTAGTTGTGTGAGGCCGAAATATGAAAAATGTCATATTTTACCGATATTCAAACGGTCATAACTTCCTCTGCCAACAACATATTGAAATATTTTCTTTACCAATGTCATACTCTATTCTTTGTCTTAACAGAACAGTTCAGTTCTTTGAGGCGAAATGTGAAATTTTTTTTTACAAAAAATACAGAGGAAAAAATAAATTTTTTGTAAAAAAAAATTTACATTTCGCCTCAAAGGACTCAACTGTTCTGTTAAGACAAAGAATAGAGTATGACATTGGCAAAAAAAAATATTTCAATATGTTGTTGGCAGAGGAAGTTACGACCGTTTGAATATCGCTAAAATATGATATTTTTCATATTTCGGCCTTACGCAACTAAAAGCACGTTGATCTTTCCTCGGTTATGTATACATTATTTTAAAGCGCTTACACTGGTCTTTCAAACGAAACTACTTTTGCCGTGCCAACTGAAATGTACAAGCTGTTTTTAGACCTCAAAAACGCTAAAAAACGTCAAAAATGCCTTATTTTGAGGGCCTTCACTGACCTTATGGCAACAACTTACCTCAAACTTAACACTCATTTTGTAAAGTTTCAACCTTCTATATTCCATATACAAAAAGAAAATTGGAGTTAAACAGTTCCTGGTAAGAGTTTTGCCTCACAGCAACTTCCATGTCTTGAAAATCCGCTTAATTTTTGATGCCGCACCTTCAACTTTAGGGATCCATAAAAACTAAACAACTCAACTTCAGAGCAAAACATTCTGGATTTGGTCTTTCAATTAGATAATAAACATTTGGTAATTTTTTGGAAAAAATCTGAGAGGTCATGAATCACAGGCGTGACACTCTCTCAGATTCTTGCTCTTAATCAATTTGTTTAAGCTTTTTTGGAAAATCTACCGAAAGTTAATGTGAAGATGATCTACTTCTTTTTCCTGCAAATTTCAATGTTTCAACGCTCCAGAAATTAGTGAAACAAAAAGAAAAAGGTAAGCTAAACGAAGCTGTTCAACTGTACTGTATTTTCGTACTGCTACATCTTATTTTTTGTGTTAAGGGGAGTCCGGTTGACAAACTTTTTCGTCTTAACAAATGTAAAAAAATACAGCTTTCCTACCCCGCCACCTTTTTCTAAAGGTATCAAAAAAAAAATAACAACAAGCACTTCGTGTGCTGTTTACATTGAAACTGAAAAAAACACTTGGTGCTAGAAAAAATTTCAAAGAGTCACCAAGGTCGCCAATCGTGACGTAAAATAATTTCTAAAAAATTTATAACTTTCAAATTATTTAAAAAATGGTTAATTTCTTTGTTTTGAAGCATGCTCTTTCAGAAAAATAATTTTAAGATTTAGGAAAAACCCCCATTGTTTCGTGTAGTTATCAGTTATCTGTTGGTGTGAAAATTTTCGTTTGGTTTCAAAATGCAATAATGTTAAAATAAAGTAATAAAACAGACGAAGTATTTTCATATTTTTCAATTAGACGCCAGCAAAAATATTGTTTGTTTTTTCGTAATGTTGTGGAAAAAGAAAAGAAAGACGATAAAAATAATAATAAATACAGTTATAAATGAAACTGAATAAGAAGAACACGTAGTAGAAAAATTCAACTGCCACATTTTTTAATTTATTGTGATTGAAAAATATAACAAGCGCATGCGTCGCTTAAATGGCTACTAAGCTTAATGAATGACAGTAATTTTTGTTCGAATGTAAGATTTTTTGTTCTTTATTCTTTTAAAATTAATTTGTTAAGTCTTGCGGTTATTCTGGCCCATGTAAAAGGCGATCAGAAATCAAGAAATATTACTAAACGTTAGAAATTAATGCAGATCACATAGTGTGTCATTCTTTTTTGCGCGTTTTTTCCCATTTACTTTCTTTCATTCAACCAAAATATGATACGAAAGAATATATGCCACTGAGTCAAAATCTATAAAAAATGTACATCGAAAACTAGAATTTTCCAGATCGAATAAAATTTTTAAATGAGTGATTCCATACCAACTCACCGAATGGGGGTCGCACGACCGACTCGGATTTTCTTTTAATTTGGCACACATGTTGATCATATAGAGGTTTGGAAAAGTCCAAATTGTTGGGTTCCTGCTTCCCTTATTTTCTGAGATACATGCCCTCAAAGTTTGTCCGGCACGTCAAAATACTAAAAAAGTGATGTTATTTAATCATTTTTTATAAAAAATCGTACTCATGCAAAATAAAAGTGTTAGATATCTATGGAAACTAGTTACTCCAGGCATTCCGAAAAAAAATACTAGAACGTTCATAATGAAAATTGCCAAGGTACAGGGCTCTTTGAAGTTGTCACCACAAAAATTTGATTTTCCCGATTTTGCCAAAATTGAGGAATTTATTCCAAAAAAAGGAAGACATAACCAAAGGTGTACTCACTTTCTGGTAGTGTACAGATGTTTACTATAAATGGTTACACAATGCATAACTTTGATTTCTCACTCCTTCTTGGAAATATTTTAGCTTAAAGATAAGCCATAAGCAGGGGTGATTCGTGAAAATATACCTGAAAGTTTTAAAGAGAAAATGGGTGTATGGGGTGGGGGTGGGGGGGGGGGAGTTGAAAGTATGAAAATGGCGTATTAAAGAATTCAAATAAACTTGCTACAGATTTACAATCAAAAGCTCTACGATAAACATATTCCTTTTACTGTTCGTATAATTAAGGGAAAAAGAAAATTAAATCAGAGCTTCAAATCTTAACTTTTTGACATTTTGATTTTCATAAAGGACACAGAATTTCGCTCGAAGATTTGAAATTTGTGATTTTTTAATACAAATAAAAATATATTTTATTTGTCTCCTATCTAAGGTTAATAAGCATCAAAAATGAGAAGAATTCGATTCTTATATGGATGCAAATCAATTGCATTTTTCAAAATGAAAGCATCTAAATAAAAAAAGAGGCAAATAGAATAATTTATTAAAGTTAAAAAAACAAGTAGAACGGCATCTTAACATTTCTGTTCGATGAATATTATTAATAAATATCGGTATAATCACCGAAAATTCGAAAAAGCAAAAAAATACCGGAGGTGGGAATATGCACAATTCAAAACATTTTATTTCCGGTATTTTCGAACATGAAAATACCAGAATCGATCATGAAAATACCGGAATTCCGGTAAAATACCGGAACACAATCACCCCTGCCATAAGGCAAAAAATGCGTTTTTGGCCATCTTAGCAGCCATTTTTCTCATAAAGGGGGAGCAGTAGAAACTTTAATTTTTTTTTTAAAACAAGCCACTGATATGTTAGCTATTCACAGGAAAAGAGTTTACTTTTGGTTATTTCTCCCATTAAGAGATATCCTGCTGACAGTATATGCATGTTTTTCGCGACGACCATATGCTTTTGTTCCCCCTCTCATGGACTTAAAATTAATTAAACCAAAAAATAATGATATATTTATTAATAGCTGTATTATCTACCCAATATGTCATGAAGTTTAATTTAGTAAATCATTGAACAATATATCAGATAATTGATGAAAACAAGAAATAGTATTTCTCTGATGCCTGAGCATTATGCAATATGCATTCATAATTATAAAGCACTAAATACTTTCTTGAGAAATTAATTAACATAAAGGAGCTCTAAATATTTATATTATAAGCAATACCCAATCTTGTGATTGGGATACTCCTGTTTTTAATTGAAGAATTTCTTGAATATCACATGAATATCAGGAAAATAAATGAGGTCTTTTCGTTTGATGTAGGATATTTTATGACAAATTTCATTTGATGGGCTACTAACTGAGCATGGTGATAAAGAGCTATTAATTTCAGCATCGAATTCCATTTTACCTTATTAACAGTTAAATATTTACAAAATAATTAAATAAATAATTTAATATAAAGCCATGCTTGGGTATAAAGGGATAGGTACTAAAGAATTTCTTGAAAAATCAATTAAAATAAAGGAGCTTCGAATATTTATCTCATAGCAATACCCAATCTTGTGATTGGATTTTACTGATTGATGGCTATAAACAGGAGGATACCCTTGTTCTTTGTTGCAGTATTATTTTGTACAAAATAGAATGTATGCTTTATAGTATCTGCGAACTAATATTTTAGTGAGTAAACTTTTTCTTGTCAGTTCTTATCAGTGCTCAAGCATGTCAATTTTGTAAAGATCAGTATGAGAATAAATTAGTTGCACTAATTTTAATTCTTCAAGCATGGCTTAATATTAAATTATTTATTTAATTATTTTGTAAATATTTAACTGTTAATAAGGTAAAATGGAATTCGATGCTGAAATTAATAGCTCTTTATCACCATGCTCAGTTAGTAGCCCATCAAATGAAATTTGTCATAAAATATCCTACATCAAATGAAAAGACCTCATTTATTTTCCTGATATTCATGTGATATTCAAGAAATTCTTCAATTAAAAACAGGAGTATCCCAATCACAAGATTGGGTATTGCTTATAATATAAATATTTAGAGCTCCTTTATGTTAATTAATTTCTCAAGAAAGTATTTAGTGCTTTATAATTATGAATGCATAATGCTCAGGCATCAGAGAAATACTATTTCTTGTTTTCATCAATTATCTAATTTATTGTTCAATGATTTAATAAATTAAATTTCATGACATATTGGGTAGATAATACAGCTATTAATAAATATATCATTATTTTTTGGTTTAATTAATTTTAAGTCCATGAGAGGGGGAACAAAAGCATATGGTCGTCGCGAAAAACATGCATATACTGTCAGCAGGATATCTCTTAATGGGAGAAATAACCAAAAGTAAACTCTTTTCCTGTGAATAGCTAACATATCAGTGGCTTGTTTTAAAAAAAATTAACGTTTCTACTGCTCCCCCTTTATGAGAAAAATGGCTGCCAAGACTTCTAAGAGTGCTGTACCTTAACATTTTCCGTTATAAACATTGCCATATTTTTTTTCTGAATGCCAGGAGTAGCTAGTTTCTATAGATATCAAACACTTTCATATTGCATGAGTAGAAATTTTAAGAAAAAAAATATTAAAAAAACATCAATTTTTTGGTATTTTGAAGGTCCGGACAAACTTCGAGGACCCGTATCTCGGGAAATAAGTGGAGCAGGTAACTTTCCTTTTGGGCTTTTTCATACCTCTATACCATCAATCTGTGTACCAAATTAAAAAAAAATCCGAGTCGGCCGTGCGACCAACTTTTTTTTTTTTCGGTGAGTTGGTATGGAATCGCTCAAATGTAAAAATTTAACGAGCTTTTAAGAAAAAATTGATCGTTAATGTCTGACTGTATTCTAAAAAAATAATTTTTTAAAGTAATGACACTCAATTGTTACAAAAATCCAAAGAGTAATCCACAATTAACCTTGCTCGAAATATGAAATATATTCTCACCCAAGCATAAAAGAAAACATTACACAGCAACCACTCACGTGGCGCGCATTGTTTTACCTTTAAAAGTAATGTTGTAAATCACCACAAGGTAGCGTCTTCGAGCCCTGGAGTTACGAATATTGTCGAAAAAGAAAGATTAAAACCGTGTAAGAAGGAGACGGAATAGAAATAATTTAATCACGGTGATTTTTTTTTAATTATCTTCTCTAAAAATGTACCGTAAAATGGGGTGAATCGGAACTCTTTTCAGCTTTGATTGTAAAAAAAGCAGTTAAAAGATTTTTTTTAATTTGATTTTTTGGGTAAAAACTTTGGTCTTACTTTACTTTTAATATACCAAGCAAAGACAAAACATTTTGAACAGTTATTATTAAAATATATAGGAATTTATGGGTGTTCCGAATCACCCCGCTGATAGGGGTCAATCGGAACACATGTTAAAATTTTTATTTTTTTCAATTTAACCTGTAATAGGTCTCACAAATATGAGTAATATTGATGGGGGAGAATAGGAACAATTACCGTCAAATAAAAGTATAATTTCAATACCAGTAAACGTTCATAATTTGTCAAAATTCAAAATAATTTTGAACTTATGAAAAATGAAAAGTAATTTTTAAAAATTTTTTGAATTGAAATACAAAGATTTAATATGAATGGAAGTCACTCATGTCGTCCACAAATATGTACGTGTCCTTAAAATTAGCAATTGTGACTTGGCTTAAGTTTTTTTTATAACATCTTCTGGGATGAACTCTGCCTTTCTTTAGTTTCTTAAAATCTCTGGGTTCGGGGATTGTTCTGAAGGATGTTTTCGCTTAGTCATCACTGTCTGTATGCTGGACTTTTACTACATAAAGTTTATATGACTTTCCCAACGTATTTTAAGTAAAAAGAAGTCTGCTGGAGAAAAATCTTTTGAAATCTGCAACTTTTTGTCATTCTAAGATCTAGCTGCTCACGAGAAGGGATAAACAGTAACAAATCCTTGTCCTTGTCTTGATTAGAAGAATTGGAGTTAAAATCTTGAGTTTTCAAACGGTTTCCTTCAAATGAGCTTGAATTGGAACAACAGAACAAAGTGTTCCGATTCACCCCGCAAATTTTTTTTCCTATGGCATTTTTCAGAATTCTTAATTTTTATGACACAATTTATAAAAAATGTAAATTCTAATGCGGTATTCTGTTGTTCAGATACATGTATAATTGAAACACACCACTCTTACGTTTAATATATAAGAAGGTTTGTCCTTGCATGGGAAGTTTTGCAGTCTATGAAAATGTGATGTTTTCTAGCATTCCACGTGCAGCCCTCCTTAGAAGCCAGTAGCGTTCCCAGATTGACAAAAGTAATTTTTTCCTACTTCCTATGATCTTATATTTCTAAAAAAAAAATAATAGTACGAAAAATACCCAATAGTATATTTATGAAGAATTTCTTTGTTCGGTCGGGAAGTTTTGTTCCGATTGACCCCGCTGTTCCTATACACCCCATTTTACGGTAGTTTGTTTTCATAAAACAATATTGTTAAAAAATAAAAATTAAAACCGCGTAAGAAGACGACGGAATAGCAACAATTTAATCATGATGTTTTTAAAAATTATCTTCTGTTTAAAATATAGCTTGTTTACAAAAAGCAATTCTGTTAAAAAAGAGACGGACGTTAGGAAGAAAACGGAATAGAATAATTCGATCGCCATAGTTTTTAATATATCGTCGGTGAAAAAAAGTATGTTTTCATAAAGCGGCATAGTTAGAAAAGATAAATAAAAAGTGAGTAAGAAAAAAAGTATTTACAGAATAAGAATCTTTTTTTTTCTGATTATCTTTTTGTGATTAATAGCACTTGAACCCAAAAAATAAACAACAAACATTTTTTTTCCTAAAATATTTTACCACTGACCAGAGTTTCCGGAGGAGACAGCGAAATCCAAAACACCCAGAATTATCCACAATATCTCCGTTCTCATCTTCACTGCGTTAGAACGCAGAGAGTAGCTCTTCTACCCTCCGTTTTTCCTTCCAATTCCAACGAGATCATCAAGGGAAAGTGAAAGGGGTATTCCCTAACTTCCGCTCTCGACCGCGGCCGCAATAATAATCATCTCTGCAATTGTCAACAAAAAGGATAAGTGTCAATCGCTTCGGTCAATTGATAATTATGCCGGTGGAAGCGCCATCTGTTGTTGCATTCGAAAAAAAAAAAAAAAAAAAACAAGTGGTATTTCTTGTAGTACTAGCAGCGTAGCCCGGCTTTGCACGGTCTACCTTAAGAATAAAAGAAAGGTCAAGTGACGCATGTGTAGAAATCCCGATCAGATGAAAATCGATATTTTATCGGCATGCAGTGCGGAAAATTTATCAATCGGCAAAAAGTTTTTTTCCCCCGTCACAGGAAAAGACTAAAAGGAAAGCAAGGATTTTATTTGTTTATATTCAAGAAAAAAATGACAACACCTTTCTCTTATCCCATGATTTCGTTCACGGTAATTAATTTCTTTTACGCTCGTGCAGATAACTTTAAAAATGCAATTTAAAATTGGTTTTTACAAATTCAAAAACGCCTGTATCTTTTTTCTGGGTGAAGTATGCAGTAATGGGTTTTCAAAACCTTCAAAAGGAAATCAACTTGAGAGGGTTTTTTTTTTTTTTTTGTTCTTTCCAATGAGACGAAAATCGAGAAGATCCGACAATTCTTTCGAATAGAAAGAGCCATTTTTGAGCTCTTAAATTCAAATTCGAACAGATCGGTACTTTTTTGGGGTTCGAACCCTCCCTTTTACGACTTCCCGGGGGCCAAGACCTCGCAGCCAAATTTAATCGAGATGCGAAGGGGAGCGAGATGCGAGAAGGAATTAATTGCAAAATGTGTATAATTATAAAATTAGGTGTGCTTAAGCAATAGGGGTCTTGGTTTTAACCCCCCCCCCCGCCACACACAAACATTTTCCCTTTAAAACTTTCAGGTATTTTCGAACCCTCCCCCCTACGTCTTTCCGGGGGCCAAGACCTCGCAACCAAATTTAATCGAGATGCGAAGGGGAGCGAGATGCGAGAAGGAATTAATTGCAAAATGTGTTTAATTATAAAATTAGGTGTGCTTAAGCAATAGGGGTCTTGGTTTTAACCCCCCTCCCGCCACACACAAACATTTTCCCTTTAAAACTTTCAGGTATTTTCGAACCCTCCCCCCTACGGCTTTCCGGGGGCCAAGACCTCGCAACCAAATTTAATCGAGATGCGAAGGGGAGCGAGATGCGAGAAGGAATTAATTGCAAAATGTGTATAATTATAAAATTAGGTGTGCTTAAGCAATAGGGGTCTTGGTTTTAACCCCCCCCCCGCCACACACAAACATTTTCCCTTTAAAACTTTCAGGTATTTTCGAACCCTCCCCCCTACGGCTTTCCGGGGGCCAAGACCTCGCAACCAAATTTAATCGAGATGCGAAGGGGAGTGAGATGCGAGAAGGAATTAATTGCAAAATGTGTATAATTATAAAATTAGGTGTGCTTAAGCAATAGGGGTTTTGGCTTAACCCCCCCCCCCGCCCCACACAAACATTTTCCCTTTAAAATTTTCAGGTATTTTTTTATGAATTCACAATCACCCCTGTCAAAAAGTTGCTCCCACCGGAAAAGGGTAGAAATCGCCAAGTTATGCCTCGTCAAAAATGTGAATATTGTTTTCGCCGCAGTAAGTTTTTAAACAATCATCGCTGACACCCGTGGCAGGTTATTGGATTGGCCTTTGACGAATCTAATCTCCACAGTAAATTCATACACTTAAACTAGTTAATATACACTGAAGTGACAAAAGTCATGGGATAGCAATATGCAAATTTTCAGATGGCAGTAGCATCGCATAGAACAGGTATAAATGCGCAGTGCTTTTACAGAGCTTTCATTTCTGTTCAAGTTATTCATGTGAAGAGGTTTTAACGTGATGATGACCGCACGACGTGAATTAACAGACTTTGAACGCGGAATGTTAGTTGGAGCTAGACGCATGGGTCATGCCATTTCGGAAATCGTTAGAGAATTCAACATTCCCAGATCCACTGTGTCAAGAGTGTGCCGAGAGTATGAAATTTCAGGCATAACATCCCACCATGGACAGCGCAGTGGTCGACCGCCTGCACTTAAAGATCGAGACCGGCGACGTCTGCAAAGAGTCGTAAATTCTAACAGACAAGCAACACTGCGTCAAATCACCGTAGAAATCAATGTGGGACGTACAATGGACGTGTCTGCTAGAACTGTGCGGAGAAATTTGGATTTCTTGGGCTATTCCAGCAGAAGACCGACTCGAGTGCCTTTACTGACAGAACGACATCGCTTGCAGCGACTCTCGTGGGCACGTGAGCATATCGGTTGGTCCCTAGATGAATGGAAAACCGTGGCCTGGTCCGATGAGTCACGATTTCAGCTGGTAAGAGCCGATGGTAGGGTTCGAGTGTGGCGCAGACCCCACGAAGCCATGGACCCAAACTGTCAGCAAGGCACTGTTCAAGCTGGTGGTGGCTCCGTAATGGTGTGGGCTGTTTTTTCATGGCATGGACTTGGTCCTCTAGTGCGACTGGACCGAACATTGACTGGAAATGCTTATGTGCAGCTACTTGGAGATCACTTGCAGCCATTCATGGACTTCATGTACCCAAACAACGATGGGATTTTTATGGATGACAATGCGCCATGTCACCGGGCCACAACTGTTCGCAATTGGTTTGAAGAAAATTCTGAACAATTCCAACGAATGATTTGGCCACCTAGATCGCCCGACATGAATCCCATTGAGCATTTATGGGACACCATCGAGAGGTCTGTTCGTGCCCAAAATCCTGCCCCATCAACGCTTTCACAATTATGGACGTCTATCGAGACAGCATGGCTCAATATTCCTGCAGAAGACTTCCAACGACTTGTTGAGTCCATGCCACGTCGAGTTGTTGCACTTCGCCGGGCAAAAGGAGGGCCGACACGATATTAAGAGGTATCCCATGACTTTTGTCACTTCAGTGTAAAGGAAGGAAAAAAAAAATTCCGCCGTGAAAAGCTCGGACAGCTGCAATACAATTTTGTGTGTAAATGGCTTAAAAATACAGTTATCCGACGTCACCAGGGTTGCCAGATTTAAGAACTGTAAATACGGGACAGGCTCTTGGGGGGAATTGAGAGATGAATTCTAAAGGCTGAATTTTTACAACCTTGACTTTAATATTAATCGTTTCTCAGAAATATAAATGAAGAAAAAAAAAATACACAATGATCATATGAATAAAACTTAATTTTCGACCATTGCAGTTATTTTTCGTCATGAATATTAGTGGGAAAAGGTTTAACACTAATTATTGTGAAAATTCGTATTTCCCTGTTATTAACCCCCTTTTTCCTGACGCAGGCTCGTCATTTCAAATTTTGCCCGGGGATGGGGGGGGGGGGGAAGGTAAATTATACGAAATTCAATGTAAATTATACAAAAAAAAAAAAAAAAAAAAGCAAAAGCAAAAGCAAAAGCCAAGCCCTCTTATGTGTAAATACGTTTATTTCCCAAAACCAGGGGAGAGGCTATTGACCACCCGTCCTGATGTCCCGAATGACGGGCCTGTCTTGGCGTGAAAGATATTTTAGTCACTTCTACTGATGACTAATGTTTAGTATGTACTTTTTCAAAATGCTAGTCGCACCAATGCGGAAATTTGAATGCAAAATAATTTTAATGAGTCATTAACTAAAATTTTTATTACAATTGAGTAGACATATAATTAAACCTTACTTTTTGAACTCACTATATGAAATTAACCTAAAACAAATAAAAAAAAATCAATATTCAATCTCTTTTGGGGAAAAACTAGTTTTGTGATTATTATAACATAATAATTATTCTTATATAATATCGGAAAATTCTTTTCTTTTTTTTAAATCATATTTGCTTTTTGATTTTACTGCTGTAATAAATCTTTCTAAGTTTTGATGGGCTTTATGTTGCTATAAAGCTCACTGTACTTAATATTTCTGTCGCTCATTGTAAAAAATTATGTATTTTCATGTTTTTAAAACGCGTATTTCTTTGCTAAATGGAATAACATTTTGTTACATCTTTTAGCATAAAAGCGAAGCGAAGCACATTTCAAAAAATTGAAATTGATTTTTTCAAAAAATATAGTGACTAATAGTAGCTGAACACATATATTTCTTTCGTAATTAAAAATTTGAGAAGGGCTTTTTTGCATAATAAGGCATAGTAAAATCATTTACAAGGAGATACCCAACTTTTACAACGGACGTTTGTTGAATTGATTGTCACAATAATTTCTACTCTAAATGAATAGAACACTAACATTACTTCAGAACAGGAAAATATTATAATTCAATCAATTTTCTTATCACTCTATTTCACATTTTTTATTTTACTTCATTTTTTTTTCTGAAAATAATGTTTCGTTTTGTAAAATGCTGCTTTTAGCCAGAATACGGGACTTTGACAGTCCCGTATCAAGGTTCCCCGGGACGCGGGACAATATTTAAAAAAAAACCGGGACTGTCCCTTGAAATCCGGGACGTCTGGCAACCCTCTGGACGTCACTGGTTCCGTTTTCAAGGCGCGCTTAGTTTTTGCGCGTCGGTTTTTCGAAAATTCATTAAAAACCAATCATTGTGTTTAAAAATTCTCCTATGGTGAATTTTTGTGTTTTGTAAATCTCTTAACAGTATCTTATAGTCAGAGTAGGAATTTTTCATTGGTTGAAACTTCCCTATTGTCAATAAATTTTTGAAAACGAAAACAAAACTCAATTCTTTAATATCTTTGTATTTGGTGCTGCCATCTATTGCTTTTGGAATGGATTACTTTTTTAAACGTATTTATTAATTTAGGATTAAAAATTTTAAATCCCCATCGTTTTCAAAACTCCAGTTTTCCTTTTTCTCCCCTCCCCCCAGAAAATACTGGGGGAGGAGAGTCCCATACCAAATATGAACTTTCGAACGCCCTGCCTACAGGTTAAAAATAATTACCATAACACATTAATATTTTAGTATTATAATCTCCGTTACGTCTGTCGCGATGTCAAAAACCAGGGAGGGGGGGGGGGTATTCAAGTCTGACTGTTCCTCATTGTTTTACTAGAACATATGTTTTTTTTTTTTTTTTTTGGAGAGAAAGAGTGGATTCAGATTCTTATTTAAGTGAGGGTCATCACTTGAATAGTGCATTCAACCAGAGGATTTACGTTAAGTATGTGTAAAAAGGAAATTAGGAAGATAAACCCCCAGTCAGACGTTTGACATTTGCGCTGAAATATGAGCTCCCGTTTTTCGAAATTAAAGTCGTAGAAACGCTATTGTATGCCATCTGTGGTAACGTAAGGAGAAGAGATGAAGTTCTGGTGAAGTCTTATTTCCGAAGTTGAAGTTCCAAAAACGGAAATTCAATCGATTTTCGATAATGCAAGGGGGGAGGAGGTTCGACGGCTCTCTCAAAGAGCTTTTTGAAGCTGAACGTTAACCCATTAATGCCTGACATATTTTTTTTCCAAAGATATTTTGAAAACTGGTTACAAACAGTGTTTAATGGACACGAAAAATAATTTAAAAAATATTATGTAAAAAATAATTTTTTTATTAAGGAAAGAAAAATCGTCCCTTAAAAGTTACGATAGACCCCAGAGGGTACATGATTTTTAACAAAAAATTTTTTCTGCCTACGATATAATATTTAAAAAGACATTTTATAAGAAACAATAAAATCAGAAATTGACATCAACTGGGAAGCTGGGAATAACTTTGAAAACTTGGATTTTTTTCTCGAGATTGTGAACGATGTCATTTTTGATAAAGATCATATTAAAACTGCTACAGAACACACTTTACAATGGTTATTTGCTGCAATCTGTTAATAACGAATTGAAACAATATCAAAGTACTAATTGAACACTATTATTTGGTTGAAATGTGCATTTTGGGGAAATTCAAACCCTTTTTTGGACCGTCCCTAAAAAGGGACGCTAGGCATTAATGGGTTAAAGACGAAATTCCTCGCTGTAGTAAATGATTTTAGGAAATTAGTCTTGCTCTTTCCCAGATGTTTTTCAAAATTAATGTCTTAAGAGTACAATTACGCGCCATCTTAGACAACTATTTTAGGGAATAAGGTCGACGAGATGCCATGTCAGACAAGTCGGAAACAAGGGGCGCGGTTCGGTATAAGGGTAGAAAAAGTTTTGTGGAGATAAGACAAAGGGGCTCAGTGACTAAACTGGCAAGGGCCCAGCCTGGGCTCTCAGCGGGACTCGAAGGGGCTGCGATTCGAAACTTTTCCTCGAAAATTTAGAAAATTGATGTTACTAGAATGCGATTTCCGATTGTGTTCGGAGAGGAGGGCTCGGGGGCTACCCTCGAAATTTTTTTCGAAATCGAAGTTTTTAAAACGCAATTTTAGGCTTCTTTTGATGATGTCATCAGAAAGGGTTAGTTTTTGGAGGACCTTGGCTACGCTCCTGTCATCTTTTATTTGTTTTCAGTAAAAAGTGTAATGGGAAACTCCCTGTAGTTTTTCTTTTCCAAAAAATAATCGAGTGCTTTGGTTTCTCATGCTGAAATTTTCGAACTTCACTGTTACACGTAGGTTTATTAGTTAAAAATACAAAAATCAGCTGCTGCAATAAAAATAAAATCTGGTATGGACTCCACACTACTTCCTTTTACGTTTAATTTTCTTAGTAGTTGCCTTAAGTGTTAAAAAAAGTGCTTGGAGTAAGCAAGGTAACAATTCAAATATTTACTCCCCTAATCTGCCACGAAACAATGCAAAAAATATTTTACAATGGTTAATTTTCTAAATATTGCCGATTTTAATATCATTCAGTGATTTTTTCGCATATATCGCCAATAGCGCCAAGTTGAACCAAAATTCAAAAAATAATTTTTTCGCCAAATTTGTCGCCAAGTTGGCGTCAAACACTTGGCGACCAAAAGCTTGGTGACATATCGCCAAGTGGTAGTGCCAATTCATATCACTTGAGTCTGCATTAAAATTAACACTGATTTACCCCCAAAAAAAGGGGTAAAACACCCCTTTGGGAACATCCGAATGCAACCACAAGGAAAGATGTACAACTAGACCATCCTCAGAGCCTACATACCAAGCTAGAAGCTTTTACGGTATATAGTTTTTGAGTTATGCGACACACATACGCACATACAGACGTCACGAGAAAACTCGTCGTATATAACTCGGGGGTGGTTGAAAAGGATTTTTCGGCTGCTTATATGTTGGTAGGTACATATGCATGTGCTGACAGGTCGAAAAAACTACTGAACATTCATTCGGGGTGAGCAAAATCAAAATTTCGACTCAAATTTGAGTGATTTTTTTTTCGCGATCACAATACTTCCTTTACTACATAAAAGGAAGTAAAAAATGAAACCATTTTGGCCTGAGTTGATATTTTAGTGATATCTTAGTTTCTTTTACACTGCATCATTTGATCTCTGCATCACTGAATCTCTTGACAGAATTTTACTTCTGATTTATTTTTTCTTTTTTATCTTCAACTAAGGCCCCTATATATACGAGCCGGCGCATCAAGATTAAGTTTCACCACTTTGGATCCAGCGCGTGTTTGTGTGTTTGAGTGGTTGTCTTTTCTGGCCAGTAATCGCGTTTTGGTAATTTTTCACTGTGAGCAATTATTAGCGGCACGTGAATTTGGCAAAGCTTAGCAATGTGCAAAAATTTTTTCTGGTAACCCTACTCCGCAACAATGAAAATTTGAAAGTAAAAGTTAAGGAATTGGATCCAAAGTGGTGAAACTTAATCTTGATGCGTCGGCCTGTCTATATAGCGGCTCTCTCTTCAACCATTTCAAGCTACGGGTGTGATTTTTCATTGCATATATTTTCTCTCTCTCTCTTTTAACTTTTTATCTGTTTAAAATATATTTCAGTGGTTCATGTATTTTTTTTCATTCCTTCTTTGCTGTGATTTTCGTTGATACAATCGACGCTCGATATAACGACTCTCTCCGTCCCACAGAAAAAGGACTTTATAACGAATGGTAATTATAAGATGCAGATTGTTTTAAAAAATAAACATGCATCTTGCACTCAGTATTTCCATTAAAATTGGCAATTTTTGAAAGATTTCTACTTGAAGACCAAAATCATAAAAATTTTTTGCCTTTTGAATTGCTAAAATTGATTTTTAACTGCCCCAAAATTAAAATCGTTTGCCCTTTGGCAAAACATAAGTTTCTCTTCTAGTTATTAAATAGATGACTAGTGGATATGCCCGGCTTCGCTCGGGTTAAAAGGCAACATGGAAAATCCAAGAAGGTATTTTTTGTAACATGTAGTGAAATAGGTGAGCCTTGAATTGATAATTCATTATTAATCGTAATCTTACTTGGAAAATACTCACATTTAAATGTGTTGAATTTTATCAATTTGTATGCTTAAAGCAGATAGTACGAGAGCCAGGTGAAAATTTGGTTAATTATTTTCTCTCGATAGATAATTGGCCATACGCATCAGACAACAGTATCATAAAGCCCTATGACCGTCAGCTGCGGCACAGTGGGGGGATGAGTAGTTGTAACCTCCCACGCTTGAAGAAAAAAAAAAAAAAAAAAATTCACTCATTTCCTCTCGCCTAAAAATTTACCAGATGATAGCTTATATGTAACTATTGATAAATATATACGTCAGCTGGCTGTATCTCGGTGGAAAAATTGTCAGCTGATACTTTGAAGGTCGTTACGTAGAAGTTAGCTAGAAGCATTTACTGACTCACTGTTCGACAAAAAAAAAACCTTGAAAATGCTTCCGGTATTTTGAAGGCTGATTCTTATGTAAAATGACCCCCTGAATCCGAATATGACCCCCGTTTTCCCCCATCACGTCCCAATTTTTTTTTAAACGCCCCCCTTTTTTTTCATTTTTCCTTAGTTTCAGGGCTATAATATTTTTTTTTGGAGGGGAAAGGAGCCTTATATTCACCAATAAATTTTTTTGAAGGTCAAGAGAGACTCAAAGTTTAAAATCATGAGCACCGAGAAAATAATCGGGGAACTTGGGGGGAGGGGGGGGGCGTGGCCCCCAAAATATTTGAAAAATCACCAAAAACGATCTTTTTATTCTAGTTTCTTTAAAAAGACCTTTAAAACATTTTTTTCGGTGCAGAACCAGAGTATAGGATCCGCTCCTATGGCTCCTGGGTCAGAAAAAATTTTCACGCTGTAAAATTTTTTTAAAAAAATAAAATAATGCTTTAAAAATCGCACTTTGCACTCGAGTTTTAAAGCAGGTCTTCAGCCAAAAAAAAAAAAAAAAAAAATTGTGGCTGATTCTTATGTCAAATGACTCCCTATTTCCAAATATGACCTCAGTTTCCCCCCTCCACCCCCTCTTTCCAGAGAGTTCCCCCCCCCCCCAATTCAGAGTCATTTTACTAATTCGGAGGGGAAAAGTACATTACGTAACCCGTTAACATAATTCTAAAAGGCAACAGAGGTTCAAAGTTCAAAATCATGTACATGTGTACCAAAAATATAAACTATGGCGGTGTACCCCCCCCCCCCAAAAAAAAAAAAAATCTTCTTTTCTTGTTTTTCTAAGAGACGGTTTAAACCTTTTTTTTTTTTTTTGTGAAAAATCAGAGTATTGAATTTTCTTTTCTTTTTTTTTGGGGGGGGGGAGGGGGGAGGTATACCGCCCTAGTTTATATTTTTGGTACACATGTACATGATTTTGAACTTTGAACCTCTGTTGCCTTTTAGAATTATGTTAACGGGTTACGTAATGTACTTTTCCCCTCCGAATTAGTAAAATGACTCTGAATTGGGGGGGGGGGACTCTCTGGAAAGAGGGGGTGGAGGAGGGAAACTGAGGTCATATCTGGAAATAGGGGGTCATTTGACATAAGAATCAGCCACAAATTTGTTTTTTTTTTTTTTTGGCTGAAGACCTGCTTTAAAACTTGAGTGCAAAGTGTGATTTTTAAAGCATTATTTTTTTTTTTTTTTAAATTTTACAGCGTGAAAATTTTTTCTGACCCAGGAGCCATAGGAGCGGATCCTATACTCTGGTTCTGCACCGAAAAAAATGTTTTAAAGGTCTTTTTAAAGAAACTAGAATAAAAAGATCGTTTTTGGTGATTTTTCAAATATTTTGGGGGGCCATGCCCCCCCCCCCCCCCCCCAAGTTCCCCGATTTTTTTCTCGGTGCTCATGATTTTAAACTTTGAGTCTCTCTTGACATCCAAAAAAATTTATTGGTGAATATAAGGCTCCTTTCCCCTCCAAAAAAAATATTATAGCCCTGAAACTAAGGAAAAATGAAAAAAAAAGGGGGGCGTTTTAAAAAAAATTGGGACGTGATGGGGGAAAACGGGGGTCATATTCGGATTCAGGGGGTCATTTTACATAAGAATCAGCCTTCAAAATACCAGAAGCATTTTCAAGGTTTTTTTTTGTCGAACAGTGATAGTCAGTAAATGCTTCTAGCTAACTTCTACGTAACGACCTTCAAAGTATCAGCTGACAATTTTTCCACCAAGATACAGCCAGCTGACGTATATATTTATCAATAGTTACATATAAGCTATCATCTGGTAAATTTTTAGGCGAGAGGAAATGAGTGAATTTTTTTTTTCTTCAAGCGTGGGAGGTTCCAACTGCTTATCCCCCCCACCGAGCCTCAGCTGACATTCACGAGGCTTCATAGTTCGATTTTCTGCTGCGTTTTACTAATTATCACTTGAGAGGAACTTGGTCATATATATCTGTTACTGGCTCTCGGACTAAGAGGTGGCCAACCTTTTTGGGATGAGTGCCACTATTTGGGGGGGAACAGGTGGGCGTGTCATTTTCAATTTTTCCAACAAGATGAAAAAAAACGTTTAATTCCAAATATTAAACAGTCAGTACTTAATGTGGCTTACGAATTCTTAATATTTTTACCTAGTCATTAATTTTAGGATTTTTTCTTAAAAAGCTAACAAATATAAGTGTTGTTTTAAGAGCTATCAATTAACATTCAACGATAATTCGATTTTATATATTCAATGTAAAAAAATCCTTTTCTACAAACATACTTTTGAACCAAACTTAATCCACCAGACATTTAAAGCGTGAAAATTTGAAAAAAAAAAAAAAAATGTCGGTACAAAATCAATATAATTTGGATGACTTGCAGTTGAAGTAAGCTCCTATACTTGATTTCCAATGATGCAAGATACAACAAGTCGGCAATTTCGATTTAAGTTTTCGGAGGATAACAAGAATAGACGAAGAATTTGAAAATATCAGTTAATTTTTTAGCATCGTTAAACTCAACCCTAACTCTGAATGAATGCTTCAAAATCAATGTAAAACTGTTTCACCTATCCGGGGGGCATTATTAACTTCGGGTAGCTACTTCCAATATTGATGTGAAATCTGTTAATCTTGTTTCTCCAAAGTTAAGAGAAAGAAACTGAAGTTTTATTGTAAAATAATATGTTTGATAATGGTTTAAGATAGTTTTCCTTACAATCTTAAATTTAAATTATTTAGGCGCCTGTTAATAAAGAATGAAATAGCTAAATTCAATTGACAATCTTCATTCTTATGTAGAAGCCCTCATTTCCCTTCTACGTATTTTAAAACACTCTTACATATTACAAAATTCCATGAGTGTTTTTCCTTTGGATAGAGCTGTCGCACATTTCAATGAAGGGGTAATTTGTCATCCTTTTAATTTTCGCCAAATAAAAGCTCATGAAACATTGTATAATCAGCACTAAATATTCCGATCTAAGTCTGACTCCTTGGCACAAAGAGCTTCTCATGGATAAAAAATGATACTTGGTAAGTTTTCTTCCCAAATGATTTTCAAGCAATCTAACAAAAACAACTTACGGTATTCCGTTTTCTGCAACCAATACCGAATTTTATCCATTCTGGTTTTTTAATTCTAGACACAGTAAACTTCTTTGAACATTTCACCACCTGTAGCTGAAACTATTTAGCGTGAATTCAAAATTTCGTCTACAACATCGAAAATTTCATCCTTTTCCTTTTCGCCAAGGAAAAGCTCATGAAACATTGCACAATCAGCACTAATTATTCCGATCTAAGTCTGACTCCTTGGCACAAAGAGCTTCTCATGAATAAAAAATGATACTTGGTAAGTTTTCTTCCCAAATGATTTTCAAGCAATGTAACAAAAACAACTTACGGTATTCCGTTTTCTACTACCAATACCGAATTTTATCCATTCTGGTTTTTTAATTCTAGACACAGTAAATTTCTTTGAATATTTCACCACCTGTAGCTGAAACTATTTAGCGTGAATTCAAAATTTTGTCTACAACATCGAAAATTTCATTCGTGTTACGTACAAATATGTTTTTAACGGCATTGTCTGTAATGTCATAGGGTTTTTTTTTTTTTTGAATGTCTGAAGCTAACGATAAGTATTATCGGCCCCGCTTAAACGAATACTGCCGGTTCCAAGAAATTTTATTCGATTAAGCGGGGTATTTGATTAAGCGGGGAACATATTTTTACTTTTCCATTTTGACAACTTTTGTCTCAAAGCGTAATAATAACAAAGAAATAGCTACATAAAGGAAATAATTAATGTTATTGATAAAAATATTTTGAAATAAGCAAAGTAAACAACAAAATAGTATAATAATTGAGTATAAATATTGTACGGTCATATGAAAATCGTAAAAAAGTAACTTACAACTTGTGTTACAAAAAATTTGTTTTTCCGCGTTTCAATTTTATTTTCTGAAACAGTCCACAATAGTGGTTTGCTTGCTCTATAGGTCTTGTGGGAACACTTTTATTTTATTCGACATTTTTCTTAGCAAAATTTTTTGCAAAATCTGACAAATATTATCCGATTATCCGGGGAAATTATTCGATTAAGCGGGGATATTTAACATTGTGTCTATGTGGAAATGTTCGGTTCTGGACGGTTTTATTCGTATAAACGGGGTATTCGTTTATCCGTTACCCGATTAAGCGGGGACGACAGTATTCCTAATATTGCAGTTTAGCAATTTGTATGGCAGCCGCCTGACACAAGTCATCCAATCGTTGCATTTGTCAAAGTTAGGGCTTTAGTTTTTAGCAATATTTCTAAGAACGACATTATTTCCTCAATTTTTAAATTTTTTCAGTAAGTCTTCGCGTGCCACTCCCAATGATCTGCCGTGCCACACTGTGGCACTAGGGTGGTCACAAGTAACATGGGAAATTTTTTTTTCAACTAATCTTTTGCGGCACCCCCCTAAAATGTGCCAATGGGCTAGAAAATGAGATTTGCAAAGTTTTAGCTTAATCGGATAATATTAACACGTGCCGCAAAGAGGGTAAAGTTAAGAAAAACAGCGATTTTTAGCCAAAAATTGTAGTTTTTACTTTGTAAAACCAAAACTACTGATCCTAGAAGCTTTATTTTGGTCTCATTTTGTAGGAAATTTTATTTTCTTTAAGTCTAATCTTATTTAAAGTTTCGAAAAAAGTGATTAAATACTTTTGTTCTATTATATTAGAACTATATACTATTTTTCAGAATTTTCACAAGTCAGGTTGCAACGCAAATCCTCGAAATTGCAAGTAACATGGGGAATTTTTTTTTTTTCAACTAATCTTTTGAGGCGCCCCCAAAATGTGCCAATAGACTAGAAAATGAGATTTGAAAAGTTTTAGCTTAACCCATTAATGCCTGACATTTTTTTTTTCAACGATACTTTGTATACTGGTTACAAATAGTGTATAATGGACAGGAAAAATAGTTAAAAAATTATCGTGTAAAAATTAAATTTTTTATTTAAGAAAGACAAATCGTCCCTAAAAAGGGACGCTAGGCACCAGAGGGTACATACTTTTTTACTAAAATTTTTTTTCTGCCTACGATGTAATATTGAAAATGACAATTTATAAAAAGAAATAAAAGCAGCAATTAACATAAACTGGGAAGTAGATTCAGAGAACAAGGAAATATTGGTGTTGTTGAGTATGAAAGTCAGCAAAGCATTTGTTCTGCAAACCTACGTATTGCATTTGCTGCATTCCGATAAGCTCTTTTACTTCAATGGGCACATCTTACCTGAGTCTTATTTAAAGCAATATAACAACTAGCCCCATAATACCTAACTCAATCCGGTACTCTTGAGCTCAACGCATTTTGTACAGCAGCTTCTAAAATAAAAATGAAGAGCGGCTACCACCATTTTTTAGAGTGAATCAAAAACCGGTAGTTCCCGATATTTGATGCATGGGATCTTTTTCCCTATGCAACGATTGTACTGAGCAACCATATATATTTGGTTCATCAATTTCAATTACTTTCTTTTCGCTGTTGGACAATCGCTTAGCCTTTACAATAGGATGAACTCCATGAAGATTCAATGCAATAGTTATGACATTGCTATTATTCCACCGAACCAACGTAATATTATTTTACCTGTCATCGACAGTTATTCAAAACTTCCTCTCTTTTCTTTTTTGAACAACGTAACTTTAGTTCATGAGCATTTTTTAATCCGATTCTTGCACAAAACCTTTCTGCGATAAATAATCACGTAGGAACGCAAGAGAAGTAAATAAATTGTCACAGTAGAGATCAAAATTGGCATTCTCAGGGAATTCTGAAATTAAATCTGCAACCCCCCCCCCCTTTTCCAAACAACAGACACATATGCAATCCTTGAATTCTTCATCAAGGTGAAATGCTAAGCTTTTGAAACAGCTTAGGGCTTCTTCCCCCCAACAGTCAGTCTAAACAGTAATATATACCTAAATACATAATGGAAAGTAATTAAATACAACGAATAATTAGTGTTTTAAAGAACTACATTTTTGAAATAGCTTTCTTTCAAAATTTACCTTGAGTATTTTTTGTAATTAAAAGAAAAAGAGAGAAAATATTTAAGAACGTTGCATAATTAAGTTTATATATTAATTAATTTAATTTAATTAGATTTTTAAAATAAAATAAGTTTTAAAAATGACAATTATTATCTGTTTTTCAGTCTAAAAACATTTACTAACTTCTTTTGATATAAATTATAGATTCTAAACAAGAAACCAGCAACGGTTAAACAATGCAGCCATTGGTGCCTAGCGTCCCTTTTAGGGACGTTCTTAAATTGCTATAAAATCCTAAAAAAATTTAAAATTTACAAAATTGCAAAAAAAGGTAAACTAAAACATCGATCAAAGTAGCACATATATCAAACACAGATAGATTTACTTGTTAATTACTTTAAAAACTTAGCTTTTTGTTCTTGAGATTGTGAACGATGTAATTTTTGATGAAGATCATAATCAAATGGCTACAGATCACACTTTACAGCGGTTATGTGCTGAAATCTGTTAATACAGAATTGAAGCAATACCAAAGCAATAATTGAACACAATTATTTGGTTGAAATGTTCATTTTTGGAAAATTCAGACTCACCTTTTACACCGTCCCTAAAAAGGGACGCTAGGCATTAATGGGTTAATCGGATAATATTAACACGTGCTTCAAAGTGGGTAAAGTTACGAAAAACAGCTATTTTTAGCCAAAAATCGTAGTTTTTGCTCGGTAAAACCAAAACTATTTATCTTACCAGGAAAGTACTCGACTTAAGTAATAATGAAAAAAGTTAAAAATGGTACCATTCAAAAGAGCATACTGAGACATGTCTTTGACCCAAAGATCAAGTGCCCTCGTCCCCTCGTTTACGAGATGAGGGGTCTTAAAAGTCGGCCGAAAATGAGCCAAATTTGAAAACTTGGCAAGAAATTGAAGCTAGTTCCAAATTCTCCCTTCCGCTGCTTGCTTAGCATCACATCGTTTCCATGTTTGGTCATTTGCAAAGAAAGTAAGATGTTTTACGTTAACCCTTTACTTGTATGAGCTAAAGTAAAGAATGCTGGTCAAGACTATGATGTGGAAAGCAGAGAGCTTTATCCATAGGAGCGAAAACTTTACAAAGAAGTTAAAGTTTTATCTTTTTACGATTAATAACAATACATTTTAGAATTTTACTTATTTGAAGTTTTTTTACTGAACTGAGTTGTATGTATTAATTATTATAAGTTAAAATATATTGCACGTGTTTCTAAATGAATAATTCGGGATAATTAAATAAGTATGAAAAGCAGCTAATATGAGCTCATGTACAAAAAATGAAAGAAATAATCTTTGGGGTAGAAATTAAATTGTCATGGATTATGATATCAGTTCTTATAGAAAAAAAATCGATACAAGAAGTTTTACTATCTGCCAACTCTTAGCAAAAACATTTATTTTTTTTAAATTTAAATCGAGAAAAAATAAATAATTTTTAAACGAAAACGAATTAGTAAATATCAATAGCTGCAAAATTATATCCACGTCGGAAATTACATCAAGGGTAGAGGGAAATAATTATTTCCATTCTTAAAATATACTAATAGAGTCGGCATTCATTGTAAAAGCCCCTGACGTTCAAACAAATTGGTCACTGTAGCAAAAGTCTCTGTAACGTAAATGTAAAACATATTGCATATTGTAACGAGTCCGTAGCACCTTCAACTTTCTTCAAATGAGCATTCCAATCTTGAGGAAGTAACTATAAATTTATTTACAAGTATTTACACTATTTACAATATGAGCAGGAAACAATTGCTAAACATCCAGCAATTAGGTAGCAAAACAGTACACTGTACTCTCAACAGTAACTCAGCACCACGTATCAAACGTGAACAGTAATTAAGCAATTACAAAAGCAAAACAACCATTCGCCAAGCGAACGAAAACGAGTCACCAGATCAAATCTGAAAACAACTGACTGACTTGTGTTCAAGGCCAGCTTTTTATACACTCAAGGACATTTCTAGCAAAATCTGGAGTATTCCAATTCATTCATGAAATTTCTAAAAAGAAGAAAAAAAAACACACTCAGCGGGGAAAATGTCTTCACGCTTATCAAATGTAGGGCAAGTATAAAAACTACAAAACGTTACAGAGGGCCGGTATACCAGTGATAAAAGTGATATCTTCAGATACCTTTGCAACATGACGTCAGATAAAACCAAAACTAATGAAAATAAAGCAAGGCAGGAAAAACAACAACTATTTACAAGATTTGTAACATTGCCCCCTTCCCAAGGACTGCACGTCCCGGGCAGTACAATCCCCAGAAAGGAAGCAAGGGAAAATTTACAGGTGCACACATTACATGATGACCAATCATAAACAGGATAAACAATAACAATGAGAACATGAAAGAAATAATAACATTGATAGAGAAATATTACAAACAATTAAAGGCAAAAGTTATTTACAAAATTTACAAACAAATTACCATGGTAGCTCTACATTTAATTTACGAACTATGGCCATAGTATGGGGCTAGCCGATCATAATGGACAACCCTAGGTTTGGAATGTGATGACTTCTGGATCCTCACTACGACGTCGTTCAGCCGGTGAAGGACTGTGTAGGGTCCATCCCAATGCGACTGCAATTTGGGTGATAGACCTTTACGTCGGATGGGATTCCATAGCCACACCTTGTCACCTTCTTGAAAGTCATGGCCAGTGGACCTTGTGTCGTATCGGGTCTTCATTTTCTCCGTCGCGATGCTGATTCGCTCCCGTGCGAAGTGATGAACGTCCTCCAACCGGGCCTGGAGATCCTGGACGTACTCCTCAGGCGATGAAGGCGCATCTGGAGGGAGACCGAAGACGAGATCACAAGGCAGCCGAAGCTCTCGGCCGAAGAGCATCTGTGATGGGGAACATCCGGTGGTCTCGTGGACAGCACTGCGGTAGGACAGCAGGAACAGAGGAAGTTTCTTGTCCCAATCCTGTTGATTTTTGGAGACCATAAGCGAGAGATTATTAAGGATTGTCCTGTTGAATCTCTCCACCATGCCGTCCGATTGTGGGTGTAGTGGTGTCGTTCGAGTTTTCTCAATTTTGAGGATATCACATAGGCCCTTAAACACAGCAGAGATGAAGTTTCTTCCCTGATCGGAATTGATCTGCAAAGGTGTCCCATATCTCGAGATCCAATGCTGGACTAGAGTCTCTGCTACAGTGGTAGCTTCTTGATCCGGAATGGAATATGCTTCGGGCCATTTGGTGAAATAGTCAATGGCAACGAGGATGTATTTGTTCCCATCAGTAGTTTTCGGTAGAGGACCAAGAATGTCGATCCCGATTCGTTCGAAAGGAGCTCCTACGTTGTAAAGATGTAGTTTCCCGCGGCTTCTTCTCTTCGGTCCTTTACGGGCAGCACAGGCGTCACAAGAATGACACCACTTCTCCACGTCATCCTTCGCCTTGCTCCAGAAGAAGCGCTCTCGAACCTTGTGGAGGGTTTTCAGGATACCAAAGTGTCCTCCAGTCGGACTACTGTGCAATTCCTTTAGAACGTCTGGAATTCTTGATCTGGGAATGAGTAACTGCCATTTGAATGTTTTACCATCGTCAGATTCCCATTTCCGATACAGGACGCCATTTCGCAACTGGAGAGATTTCCATAGAGCCCAGTATCCCTTCGTTGCAGGACTGTAGATAGAAACGTCTTGCCAACTAGGTCGCCGACTGTCCTTTTCCATTAACTCTATGATAGGCTTTAGGTCTGGGTCTTCAAGCTGATCTTTTCTAACTTGGTCGTCACTCCATGGATCAGGATCTGAAGATGATGAAGTAGCAGTAACTTGACAGGCAGTAGGGATTGTCATCCCGTACTGTTTCTCAATTCGGGAGCAATAATGGCAGTTCTCGGAACAAGGTCTTCTTGATAATGCGTCAGCATTACCGTGTGACAAACCTTTTCGGTGCTTAATCTCGATGTCATATTCCTGGAGCCGCTGTATCCACCTGGCTACCTGGCCCTCTGGATTCTTGAAATTCAACAGCCAAGTTAAAGAGGCATGATCAGTCCGGAGCAGGAATTTACGGCCGTAGAGGTAATGATGGAAATGTTCTACAGCTTTAACTATGGCGAGCAATTCCTTTCTCGTGACACAATAATTTCGCAAGGACTTGGATAAGCATTTGCTCCAGTAGGCGATGACATGTTCGTTACCGTCTATTTCTTGAGATAAAACAGCTCCAACGCTCTCGTGGCTCGCATCAGTGTCAAGTATGAAGGATTTTTCAGGCTGAGGATAAGAGAGAATAGGCGTTGATGTTAAAGCCTCCTTCAGCTGTAGAAATGCATCCTCGCATTCTTTGGACCATTCAAATTTTTGTTTGCTCTCCGTCAGCTTATGCAAAGGTCGTGCAATATTGGAAAAACCCTTCACAAACTTCCTGTAGTACGTGCAGAGCCCCAGGAAACTTCGCAGCTGATGAACATTTTCGGGGCGGCTCCAATTCTTGACTGCGGATACCTTATCTGGATCTGTTCGTACACCCTCTGAAGAGATAATGTGACCAAGGTAGTTCACCTCACGGCGGAACAGATTACACTTGGACGGGCTTAACTTCAGGTTGGCTTCCTTAAGCTTCTGCAGCACCTTCCGAAGATTAGCCAAATGTTCCTCAAAACTGCGTCCTATGATGATGATGTCGTCCAAGTAGACAAGACAGGATTCATAAGAAAGTCCTCGTAACACTGACTCCATAAGACGCTCGAACGTGGCTGGTGCATTGCAGAGGCCGAACGGCATCACTTTAAACTGCCACAAGCCTTGTCCGGTTGTAAACGCCGTCTTCTCTCGGTCGTCGGGGTGTATCTCCACCTGCCAGTAGCCGCTCTTTAAATCCAGGGTCGAAAACCACTTGTGTCCGGAAAGGGTGTCCAGAGTGTCATCGATCCGTGGAAGAGGGTAACTGTCCTTCTTGGTGATGTCATTCAGGCGTCGGTAATCAACACAAAATCTGGTGGAGCCGTCTTTCTTTCGGACCAAGACGATAGGGGATGCCCAAGGACTGGATGAGGGTTCGATGACGTCATTCTCCTGCATCTCTTTTACGAGGATCTCAACCTCTTCCTTCTTGGCGGACGGTAGTCGTCTTGGATGCTGCTTGATAGGGGGATGATCTCCAGTGTCGATCCTATGCTGCGCTAAACTCGTGCGACCAACATCTTCGGATGTAGATGAAAACACCTGCTTGAAGTTGTCCACCAATTTTTCCGCAGCGTATCTTTGATCCTATTACTCTATTACTCTGGTTAGGATAATCAATTAGGCCGAATTTAAAGCTGTTGTTTTCATTGATGGAGCCAGGTATTAGTATTTCTGATCTTGGGGGAATCAATAAATCTGTTTGGGCTATTATTTGATGAGCGGATTTTAAGTTATTTTCAGCATTGAAAATTGCTATGTCTTCCCTCATCGAGTGCAGCTCATTATTTTTAAAGTCAAAAGAAAAATCAAATTTTCTCAAAAAGTCCAGTCCGAGAATGAAGGGATCTGTAATGTCAGCGACGAATGCCGTGTGATGATAAGTGGCGCTTCCGAACATTATTTCTAAGTTCACTTTTCCTTCAATCTCGATTTTGTCACCTTTCACAGTTTGGAGAGTAACGCAGTGCGGCGTCCATAAGATCTTGAGTCCAAATCGATGAGCCACATCAGTCCTAATAATGGAAACGTTGGCTCCTGTGTCCACAATCATTTCGCAGGGAAACCCATTCACATATGCGTAAATGAAGAGTCCATTGCAGCCGCCACTTCTTGAGGAAATCTGGAAAACTTTGGGATGGGGCTCATTCCAATTTGGCGACCTCCGCCCCGCGAGATTGCCATAGCTTAGTTTTCCTGAGCTGAAGAGGAAGAGGTACCCTTCCCTCTTGTTTCTTGGCGGGCTTCGCAGTTCCTTCGTACGTGGCCCTCACCGCCACATTTCCAGCACTTCAGTGGCTGTCCACTTTGGTCTTTGCGAGTCTTCTTCAGGGTCCCCAAGATCTCTTTGATTTGTCGCTCAACTTCCGAGAGACGAGTTGAGTTTGAATCCTGGACACTTACTTCCACGCCCCTGATTGAGTGGCGATCCTTACGGGATGTTTGCTGTGCAGCCTTGAACTTCATTGCGTAGACCAGACCGGATTTAAGATCTTTGATGTCCGCCATCCGGAGAGCCGTCTGAATTTCTGGATTTCGCACTCCATCTATGAAGTAGTTCAGGGCCAGGCTATCGCGAACACCCGAAGGACAGTCCGAGAAGGCGAGATGGGAAAGCCTCTCAACGTCTGCTGCAAAAACTTGCAAAGTCTCTCCAGCCCTCTGGAGTCGGGATTTGAGCTGAAGTTGGCTGAATTCTTTTTGGCAGGATTCGCCAAAGCGGAGCTCCAAGGCCGATGATAAGGCTTCGAAGTCACGGTGCTTGTCCTCTGGAAAGGTCTGTAGTATATCAGCTGCATCCCCTCTCAGCGAGGCTGCAAGGTGACAGGCTTTCGTGGAAGAGTCCCAGGAGTTTGCTTCTGCAACGATGAGGAACTGCTTCTTGTAAATATTCCACGAGGTCTTCCCGTCAAACGTGGCCAGTTTGATGGATGGACGAGAAGTTCCAGCTGCAGCTACACAGTCACTTGAGTTGTTGGAGGACGCTGATAACTTTGATTCAATTTCTTTAATTTTCTTTTCCATATGGTTTTCTACTGTGGTGATTCGGTTCTCAACGCTGTCAACTTTTTCTTCTAGAACCTCCACTTTATTTTCTATGTTGGTAAATTTAGTTTCCACCAAACTTTTCATTGACGTTAGATCGCTCTTAATTTCTTCTTGACTTGAAGTTATGCTCGCGGTTAAATCACTCTTTAATTGTTCTTGATTCGCAGTCATGTCACTTTTAACAGCGTTGATCGCATCAAGGAGTTTTTGCAGTTGTTCCTCCATTGCTCGAGTAATCACCATAAAATTCTGAAGTCAAAAAGTCCTTAGGAAGAAAAGTCCAAGTTTACAGAAAGTTCCAAGAAAGTCCTTGAAGATGCCCCTCGTTGGGCGCCAAAATTGTAACGAGTCCGTAGCACCTTCAACTTTCTTCAAATGAGCATTCCAATCTTGAGGAAGTAACTATAAATTTATTTACAAGTATTTACACTATTTACAATATGAGCAGGAAACTATTGCTAAACATCCAGCAATTAGGTAGCAAAACAGTACACTGTACTCTCAACAGTAACTCAGCACCACGTATCAAACGTGAACAGTAATTAAGCAATTACAAAAGCAAAACAACCATTCGCCAAGCGAACGAAAACGAGTCACCAGATCAAATCTGAAAACAACTGACTGACTTGTGTTCAAGGCCAGCTTTTTATACACTCAAGGACATTTCTAGCAAAATCTGGAGTATTCCAATTCATTCATGAAATTTCTAAAAAGAAGAAAAAAAACACACTCAGCGGGGAAAATGTCTTCACGCTTATCAAATGTAGGGCAAGTATAAAAACTACAAAACGTTACAGAGGGCCGGTATACCAGTGATAAAAGTGATATCTTCAGATACCTTTGCAACATGACGTCAGATAAAACCAAAACTAATGAAAATAAAGCAAGGCAGGAAAAACAACAACTATTTACAAGATTTGTAACAATATTAATTTCGTACTGTTTATGGGCGATTCTCTGTAAACTCGTCATTTTTCACACGAAATCTGTCCGGGCACGGTTTTTTGAAATGTTCGTATAATTATAATACTATTGCACCGAAAATGAATCTATTACTTTAGTTTGAGAGAGGGCCAATTGAAGTTTGTGTTTTTCTGAAAAATCATGATAGGGGGTAACTCCCCCCCCTAGTATAACTAGGCAGGGGACTGTGCCAGGTGACTGTGTTTTTGCTCTTTGTTGCGTAATATCTGCAAAACTATTGGAACATAATTAGTTACGAGACTACCAATAAATTGAGGCACAAATCGTGGACATAATAACTAATATGTTTTATAATTAAATTAATTGACATTAATAAAATCACTTCCCAGAGGACTGTTTTCGCAACGATCACGATGCATACTTTCAGCACAAATGTGGCTCTCAAACTAAGCAAAGTAGCGTTTCAACACCGTTCTCGGCGATTTCGTCAAATTCACACTGATTACTTTAAACTTCATGCCAAAAAGAATTTGCAAAAGTTATAGATTTTTCTTATTACAGCTGTGAATTTGTTGCAGGGGACTGTTTGAAAAAACTCCGGACAGAATTTACATGACAATTTTAAGTTTTAGAAATACGTAATTATACCTTATTTCATAAGAAAAATATAGCTTCATTATTCTATTTTTAGATATTAATTGCCAAATTTATGTAGTGTTAATAGGTTTTTTGAAATACTATCTTTAACAGTCAAACTATGGGATTGGGACAGCCAGGGGACTGTGTTTTTGGCGCTTAGATAATTTCTAGAAAAAAAAAATTAAATTGTTATCACTCCAAATACAATTGGGCCACAAAGTATGGATGCTTTACTTGTATTAAGAGCTATAATTACTTTATTACACTTTATTATTTTTAAAATACTCAGTCCGGACAGCCAATTACCAGTTTACAGAGAATCGCCCTTGAAAACACTAGAATAACTTTACTAGTTCTGCTATATGTTCAACGGGTAGGAAAAGACTAACAAAATTGTAAATCAATACAAGTTTTAGCTTACTTTTCTGTAAAAGTAGAAAATAGGTGAAAAAAAATCATGAAAGAAGGCCTGATGCACTGAAAAAAAAAAAAAAAGCTCAAAACAATTGAGTCGAAAAAGCACAACTTAATAAAAATAATTAAATACACAGAAAAATTTAAAATAGGAAAGTTGGGTTTTGAGCTGCGGAAACTGTGTACCTCTCAGTCTGTCTATTGGTCAGTTTTTCTGCCCCCCCCCCAATAACTTTCGAGTGCATAGTCCGATTCGTTTTTTTTTTTTTTTTTTTCAAATCGGAAAATCTCAGTGAGGACAATACACTCCCATATTCGACTTTTTGATTTGAATAATATTTCATTCAATTTCGAATTTCCGATTTTTTCCCCTGTCCTCACTTATAACTTATGAAGGAACAAGTTCGATTCGAGCGAACATTTTTTTTTCCGAAATATCTCATTTGAACACATTTTCATTAAATTTTGAGCATTTTTTTTTTGAAAGACCATTCTTGCATACACAGTAATGCAAGTGATAAAAATGTTTAGGAGAACTCACTTTGAGTTATAGGGGACCCACCAAAAGAAAAGTGGTTTGAAAAAATTTATATTTGCAATTTTTACAATTAAAAACCCTAAATACACCCCCCCCCTATACTACAGAATGGTACGAACACTTAAAAAAATAATTAAAAATACCTAGGAAATTTTATTTTCTTTAAGTCTAATTTCATTTAAAGTCTCGAAAAAAAATTATTGAATACTTTTCAGAATTTTTCAAGTCAGGCTGCAGCGTAAATCCTCGAAATTGCTTAGAAAAAATAAATCATTAAAATGTAAATTAATAAGTTCTTTTAGTAAATTTAATGAAATCTACGGATAACGCTGACTTTTCAGAGAAAAAACAGCAATATTATTATGAATATATAATAAATTTATGTCTTTGAAACTCATAGATAAAATAAGTAACTGCGAATAAAGCTTATGAAATGAGCAGTACAAGCCATAAATGAAGGGCTTGGAGGATGAAGGGGGCTATGTTATATTTTAAAAAATGAACACTCTGTACAATGGTAAGCAATAGATATATGTGAGCAAATAAAACTTGGTAAATCAAACAATAGATATCAATAGACCAATTTCATTCGCACACTAATGACAAAACCAGAAAACAAAAAAACTGCAATAACTGCAACAATAAAACTTTGAACTTTAATTACTCGCAATTTCTGTTTTGTCACTTAACCCTTTCATCTCTTAAACCCTTCAAATACAAAACGCTGCTTTCCTCCTTAGCGGTCAGAGCTGAATATCGGCGTCCATAAGATCTTGAGTCCAAATCGATGAGCCACATCAGTCCTAATAATGGAAACGTTGGCTCCTGTGTCCACAATCATTTCGCAGGGAAACCCATTCACATATGCGTAAATGAAGAGTCCATTGCAGGCGCCACTTCTTGAGGAAATCTGGAAAACTTTGGGATGGGGCTCATTCCAATTTGGCGACCTCCGCCCCGCGAGATTGCCATAGCTTAGTTTTCCTGAGCTGAAGAGGAAGAGGTACCCTTCCCTCTTGTTTCTTGGCGGGCTTCGCAGTTCCTTCGTACGTGGCCCTCACCGCCACATTTCCAGCACTTCAGTGGCTGTCCACTTTGGTCTTTGCGAGTCTTCTTCAGGGTCCCCAAGATCTCTTTGATTTGTCGCTCAACTTCCGAGAGACGAGTTGAGTTTGAATCCTGGACACTTACTTCCACGCCCCTGATTGAGTGGCGATCCTTACGGGATGTTTGCTGTGCAGCCTTGAACTTCATTGCGTAGACCAGACCGGATTTAAGATCTTTGATGTCCGCCATCCGGAGAGCCGTCTGAATTTCTGGATTTCGCACTCCATCTATGAAGTAGTTCAGGGCCAGGCTATCGCGAACACCCGAAGGACAGTCCGAGAAGGCGAGATGGGAAAGCCTCTCAACGTCTGCTGCAAAAACTTGCAAAGTCTCTCCAGCCCTCTGGAGTCGGGATTTGAGCTGAAGTTGGCTGAATTCTTTTTGGCAGGATTCGCCAAAGCGGAGCTCCAAGGCCGATGATAAGGCTTCGAAGTCACGGTGCTTGTCCTCTGGAAAGGTCTGTAGTATATCAGCTGCATCCCCTCTCAGCGAGGCTGCAAGGTGACAGGCTTTCGTGGAAGAGTCCCAGGAGTTTGCTTCTGCAACGATGAGGAACTGCTTCTTGTAAATATTCCACGAGGTCTTCCCGTCAAACGTGGCCAGTTTGATGGATGGACGAGAAGTTCCAGCTGCAGCTACACAGTCACTTGAGTTGTTGGAGGATGCTGATAACTTTGATTCAATTTCTTTAATTTTCTTTTCCATATGGTTTTCTACTGTGGTGATTCGGTTCTCAACGCTGTCAACTTTTTCTTCTAGAACCTCCACTTTATTTTCTATGTTGGTAAATTTAGTTTCCACCAAACTTTTCATTGACGTTAGATCGCTCTTAATTTCTTCTTGACTTGAAGTTATGCTCGCGGTTAAATCACTCTTTAATTGTTCTTGATTCGCAGTCATGTCACTTTTAACAGCGTTGATCGCATCAAGGAGTTTTTGCAGTTGTTCCTCCATTGCTCGAGTAATCACCATAAAATTCTGAAGTCAAAAAGTCCTTAGGAAGAAAAGTCCAAGTTTACAGAAAGTTCCAAGAAAGTCCTTGAAGATGCCCCACGTTGGGCGCCAAAATTGTAACGAGTCCGTAGCACCTTCAACTTTCTTCAAATGAGCATTCCAATCTTGAGGAAGTAACTATAAATTTATTTACAAGTATTTACACTATTTACAATATGAGCAGGAAACAATTGCTAAACATCCAGCAATTAGGTAGCAAAACAGTACACTGTACTCTCAACAGTAACTCAGCACCACGTATCAAACGTGAACAGTAATTAAGCAATTACAAAAGCAAAACAACCATTCGCCAAGCGAACGAAAACGAGTCACCAGATCAAATCTGAAAACAACTGACTGACTTGTGTTCAAGGCCAGCTTTTTATACACTCAAGGACATTTCTAGCAAAATCTGGAGTATTCCAATTCATTCATGAAATTTCTAAAAAGAAGAAAAAAAACACACTCAGCGGGGAAAATGTCTTCACGCTTATCAAATGTAGAGCAAGTATAAAAACTACAAAACGTTACAGAGGGCCGGTATACCAGTGATAAAAGTGATATCTTCAGATACCTTTGCAACATGACGTCAGATAAAACCAAAACTAATGAAAATAAAGCAAGGCAGGAAAAACAACAACTATTTACAAGATTTGTAACAATATTAATTTCGTACTGTTTATGGGCGATTCTCTGTAAACTCGTCATTTTTCACACGAAATCTGTCCGGGCACGGTTTTTTGAAATGTTCGTATAATTATAATACTATTGCACCGAAAATGAATCTATTACTTTAGTTTGAGAGAGGGCCAATTGAAGTTTGTGTTTTTCTGATAAATCATGATAGGGGGTAACTCCCCCCCCTAGTATAACTAGTCAGGGGACTGTGCCAGGTGACTGTGTTTTTGCTCTTTGTTGCGTAATATCTGCAAAACTATTGGAACATAATTAGTTACGAGACTACCAATAAATTGAGGCACAAATCGTGGACATAATAACTAATATGTTTTATAATTAAATTAATTGACATTAATAAAATCACTTCCCAGAGGACTGTTTTCGCAACGATCACGATGCATACTTTCAGCACAAATGTGGCTCTCAAACTAAGCAAAGTAGCGTTTCAACACCGTTCTCGGCGATTTCGTCAAATTCACACTGATTACTTTAAACTTCATGCCAAAAAGAATTTGCAAAAGTTATAGATTTTTCTTATTACAGCTGTGAATTTGTTGCAGGGGACTGTTTGAAAAAACTCCGGACAGAATTTACATGACAATTTTAAGTTTTAGAAATACGTAATTATACCTTATTTCATAAGAAAAATATAGCTTCATTATTCTATTTTTAGATATTAATTGCCAAATTTATGTAGTGTTAATAGGTTTTTTGAAATACTATCTTTAACAGTCAAACTATGGGATTGGGACAGCCAGGGGACTGTGTTTTTGGCGCTTAGATAATTTCTAGAAAAAAAAATTAAATTGTTATCACTCCAAATACAATTGGGCCACAAAGTATGGATGCTTTACTTGTATTAAGAGCTATAATTACTTTATTACACTTTATTATTTTTAAAATACTCAGTCCGGACAGCCAATTACCAGTTTACAGAGAATCGCCCTTGAAAACACTAGAATAACTTTACTAGTTCTGCTATATGTTCAACGGGTAGGAAAAGACTAACAAAATTGTAAATCAATACAAGTTTTAGCTTACTTTTCTGTAAAAGTAGAAAATAGGTGAAAAAAAATCATGAAAGAAGTCCTGATGCACTGAAAAAAAAAAAAAAAAAGCTCAAAACAATTGAGTCGAAAAAGCACAACTTAATAAAAATAATTAAATACACAGAAAAATTTAAAATAGGAAAGTTGGGTTTTGAGCTGCGGAAACTGTGTACCTGTCAGTCTGTCTATTGGTCAGTTTTTCTGCCCCCCCCCCCCAATAACTTTCGAGTGCATAGTCCGATTCGTTTTTTTTTTTTTTTTTAAATCGGAAAATCTCAGTGAGGACAATACACTCCCATATTCGACTTTTTGATTTGAATAATATTTCATTCAATTTCGAATTTCCGATTTTTTCCCCTGTCCTCACTTATAACTTATGAAGGAACAAGTTCGATTCGAGCGAACATTTTTTTTTCCGAAATATCTCATTTGAACACATTTTCATTAAATTTTGAGCATTTTTTTTTTTGAAAGACCATTCTTGCATACACAGTAATGCAAGTGATAAAAATGTTTAGGAGAACTCACTTTGAGTTATAGGGGACCCACCAAAAGAAAAGTGGTTTGAAAAAATTTATATTTGCAATTTTTACAATTAAAAACCCTAAATACACCCCCCCCCCTATACTACAGAATGGTACGAACACTTAAAAAAATAATTAAAAATACCTAGGAAATTTTATTTTCTTTAAGTCTAATTTCATTTAAAGTCTCGAAAAAAAATTATTGAATATTTTTCAGAATTTTTCAAGTCAGGCTGCAGCGTAAATCCTCGAAATTGCTTAGAAAAAATAAATCATTAAAATGTAAATTAATAAGTTCTTTTAGTAAATTTGATGAAATCTACGGATAACGTTGACTTTTCAGAGAAAAAACAGCAATATTATTACGAATATATAATAAATTTATGTCTTTGAAACTCATAGATAAAATAAATAACTGCGAGTAAAGCTTATGAAATGAGCAGTACAAGCCATAAATGAAGGGCTTGGAGGATGAAGGGGCTAAGTTACATTTTAAAAAATGAACACTCTCTACAATGGTAAGCAATAGATACAGGTGAGCAAATAAAACTTGGTAAATCAAACAGTAGATATCAATAGACCAATTTCATTCGCACACTAATGACAAAACCAGAAAACAAAAAAGCTGCAATAACTACAACAATAAAACTTTGAACTTTAATTACTCGCAATTTCTGTTTTGTCACTTAACCCTTTCATCTCTTAAACCCTTCAAATACAAAACGCTGCTTTCCTCCTTAGCGGTCAGAGCTGAATATTAGCTTAAAAATCTCTGCCTTGTTAGGGCTTTCGACCCCCTGGGGAAGGGAGATAACTATGATTCCCCATTATAGAAAGGTGCTATCGCCATATCTATTGTGGGAGGGCCAAGAAATCATTAAGACACCCCACAACACTTTATAAATATAGCATTTATAGTTGTTCGCTTTGCAAGTCTTCAAGCAACTAGTTTGGGACACAATCCTTGAGATTTAATGGAGAATGGCTCCACCTTTGGTTTCCAGCGATCAACAAGCTTGAATTTAAGACAGAAAGACAATTTTTAATAGCCGCATGTCTCATCAAATCACAGGTTCCAAGTTACCTTCTTATCTTACCTTCTATCTTTAAAACTTGCGTCAAATTAAACTGATGTTCAGAAAAGCTTCAAGTAACCAAAGGGAGTTCTCATTTTTTGTGAAAAAGCTAAGATGCCAACCAAACAATCTAAAACCTACGTTACAAACCTAGAAAAACTGTATGATGAGAGGAGAAAGCTGCGAAGAATGCTGAGAGATCCAAAAATGCCATTCAAAACCAAAGAGTTAAGGATTTTCCTTTGATAACCACTTTGATGTTTCTTATCGGGATTTGTAGAACGGATAGTAACAGCTACAGAAGAGCCATTAAATCATGACCGTCAAATTTAATTTTCAGTAGAAACATCATACCCTTTTGTAGACAGCAATTTCGTCAATAAATATTTAATCTTATCAAAAATCGATTTAGGAATTTAGACTTAGAAGGAGCTGTTGTGTATTGGGATAAGAAATTTCATCCAGTTTTTATTTAACAAAGAGTTTAGAGGCTAGCAATTTTGATAACTAGTGGTGTTGAAGAGCAGATGATAGGTGTTCCCATCCTTAAAAACAGCACGGGCGTGTACAAGTAAGTGCTGTATATTCAGTAGTTGAGCACTGGGGCTCAGTTGAAAAAATTTATGGAATGTATTTTGATACCACTGCTGAAAATAGTGGTAGCTTTCAGGAAACCTGCGTTGTTGCAGAAATATTTTCCGTATTCAGCATGTTTCCACCGCATCTTAGAAGTTGTTTTAAAAGCAGTTTTTAGTTACAAAATGGAAATACATCTCTTGGTCCTAAAGCAAATATTTTTCAAAAATTTCCAGCTGAATGATCTGTGTTAGATAAAAAGCAATTCAAAGCAGGTACGGGAGATGGGAATATTAGAAATAAGCAATTTAGGCGAAAATTGAAACTTTCTTGTTGTGAAATTAAAAAGCTGCAGCCTAGGGACGATTACAATATATACCCTATAAATCGTGTAAAAACCAATTTTATACGAAAGCTAAAAAGACAGTAAATAGTTTAATGATGGTCCATGACACAGCTGAAAGAGGTGTAAAATTAATTTCAGGCTTCAGTTCCTCTTTGACAAAAGACAAAGAGCAACGGTAGCTTTTATTACAAGTTAATGCTGTATGCTAAATGCAAGCACAGTTTCCTCATTTATCAAAAGGTATGTCATCTAAGAAATCAGCAACTTAATTTGTATGTAAAGAGTAGCAAAATTATGTTATATAATTTAACAGTATAAGTATAAAAGTGCATTAAAGCTTTTATTCTCATTTTAACTCTTTACTTTCCGTCTTAACCCCTTAATTCCTCTATTTTAACACAGAAATTTGTTTCATTTATTTCTAAAGTACCGCGAAAATACCCCTTTTTAATTGACAAAGTAAATCCAACAATAAGCAAATAAATGTAATTGAATATTGTAATGCTTTTAGGTTTTTGCATGAAAATTTCTTATTTTTGATTCTACGATTTAACATGAAAAATGCCAAATAAATACTTTGGACATGATAGCAAAAATGAATGGGATAGCACTTAACGAGAATGAAATTTCCTACAAAATGAGACCAAAATAAAGTTTCTAAGATGAATAGTTTTGGTTTTACAGAGGAAAAACTACGATTTTTGGCTAAAAATCGCTGTTTTTCGTAACTTTACCCACTTTGAGGCACGTGTTAATATTATCCGATTAAGCTAAAACTTTTCAAATCTCATTTTCTAGTCTATTGGCACATTTTAGGGGGGGTGCCTCAAAAGATTAGTTGAAAAAAAATTTCCCCATGTTACGTGCAATTTCGAGGATTTGCGTTGCAGCCTGACTTGTGAAAATTCTGGAAAATATTTAATCATTCTTTTCGAAACTTTAAATAAAATTAGACTTAAAGAAAATAAAATTTCGTACAAAATGAGACCCATATAAAGCTTCTAGGATCAGTAGTTTTGGTTTTACAAAGTAAAAACTACAATTTTTGGCTAAAAATCGCTGTTTTTCTTAACTTTACCCTCTTTGCGGCACGTGTTAATATTATCCGATTAAGCTAAAACTTTGCAAATCTCATTTTCTAGCCCATTGGCACATTTTAGGGGGGTGCCGCAAAAGAAATTCGAAAATTGATTTTTTGTGACCACCCTACTGTGGCACGCGTGCCGCGGGTTGGCCGCCAGTGGCTTAAAGGCTTATCTCTATTACTCTATCTATTCAAAATTTGAAAGAAAATTCCCATTTTGAGACAAAAATTTTGAATTTCGAGCTTTTTGATTTCTTTTAAAATTCCAAAACTTTGCCTATGTGAATTCTAGTACATCAAGGGACCTCTGTGCCAAGTTTGATGAAAATCCGACGAAAACTGGATTTGTATAAGGAACAAACATATATATATATATATATATATATATATATACACACACACATCCATTTTTATATACTGTCGGCCTCGCTTTAACGAATACTTTCGGTTCAAAAAAAATAATATTCGATTAAGCCGGGTATTCGATTATGCGGGGCATTGTGTCGATGGTATGGGAAATATTCGGTTCTGAGATATTTTATTTGTATAAGCGGGGTATTCGTTTATCCGTCGTCCTCACTTAATCTAGTCATATAGTCATAGTTCATATAGTCTAGTATTATTTTTCCTTGAAAAAAAAAAGTTTTAAGATCTATATAGGATTAGAAGCATTTTTATACTAGGAGCTGTCCTTACAACCAATAAAATCATATCCCCTCCCCCCGTCAAAGTCGCGCTGAATAGAATGCTTTATAGAACACAACCACCTCATTTTCTCTCTAAATCCAACTCTATTCGGAAAATAAATAGATATTTTGGGCCTGATTTGGACGTTTCTTTTCTTTTCTCTCTTTTTTTTTGCGTAATCAAGAAAGATGTATGAAGTTTTTGTTTCGTAATTTACGTTTTTTAGATCCATATCCAGCCCGTGACCCAAATTGTTCTGAAGAAGATTTGACTTTTGATCCAATTGTTGTGGAAAGAAAAAGCCTCAAAGATTTACGCCGACTGTCACTTAACTGGAGTAAAGCAAAGTAAGGACATTCTGCACGAAAGGGAAATTAAAGTTTTTGAAAGTTTGGACGGAGGTGTTGTGTAAAAACTTTCAAACTGTTACACGAAAAACATATTCTCGTTTTATTGTAATTTGAATAAAAAAGAAAAAATCTGATATGGACCCCACACTACTTCCTTTTACGTGTAAATTTCTTAGTAGTTGCCTTAAGTGTTAAAAAAAGTGCTTGGAGTGAGCAAGGTAACAGTTCAAATTTTTACACCCCTAATTTGCCACGAAACAGTGCAGAAAATTGTTTTACAATGGTTAATTTTCTAAATATTACCGATTTTAACATCATTCAGTGAATTTTTCGCAAAATGTCGCCAATAGCGCCAAGTTGAACCCAAATTCAAAAAATATTTTTTTCGCCAAATTTGTCGCCAACTTGGCGATATGTCGCCAAGTTGGCGTCAAACACTTGGCGACCAAAAGCTTGGCGACATATCGCCAAGTGGTCGCGCCAATTCATATCACTTGAGTCTGCATTGAAATTAACACTGATTTACCCCAAAAAAGGGGTAAAACACCCCCTTGGGAACATTCGAATGCAACCACAAGGGGAGGTGCACAACTAGACCATCCTCAGAGCCTACATACCAAGCTAGAAGCTTCTACGGCATATAGTTTTTGAGTTATGCGACACACATACATACATACATACGCACATACGTACATACAGACGAGAAAACTCGTTACGAGAACTCGTCACGAGAAAACTCGTCGTAATTAACTCGGAGGTGGTTGAAAAGGATTGTTCGGCTGCTTATATGTTGGCAGGTACATATGCACGTGCTGACAGGTCGAAAAAACTGCTGAACATTCATTTGGGGTGAGCAAAATCAAAATTTAGACTCAAATTTGAGGATTTTTTTTTCGCGATCACAATACTTCCTTTACTACGTAAAAGGAAGTAAAATGAAAAGCTTCCTGTATCTGGGAGAGATAACTTACCCTTTAAAACCTATCCCATTTAATCGTTTGTCTTACGTTATGATACTTCCTCTGAGGGACGAACAATCTAGCTCTATTAAGAAGAAGCCTAACCTTGAGAGAGTTAATTTCTTCATGGAAGAAGTAGTAACACGAAAAATTGCTACATTTGTCGAGTTTGAGTATCGTCTCAGAACTTTTCGTGGCAAAGAAATCTTACGTCGCTTTCAGTTTCTTATTTGAATATTGTATACTTTGAGTGTTTCGGGAGATGGGGGGGACAAGAAGTAAAAAAAAGCGAAAGCAATGTATATACCCCACATATTGAACCTCTTACAAGTAAATACGTTCATTCCCAAAACTAGGGTAGGGAAAAGGGGGGGGGGACAATTAACCGCCTCTAACCCCCCTAAATGATGGCTTGAAGTGTGCGTTATATTTTCGAACAAAAAACGCTTTTTCGGTGCACTTACTAACATCAAAAACATATCGGTGATTCATTGAATTAAGCGCTAAGGACGTTCTAAATGTTTTTGAAAAGTAAGAGACTTTGATGAGAAGTTCAGAAGTAACAAAACTACAGCCAATTCCATGTAAAAACCAACCAAAAAAAGAAGAAAGCAAATGCTCCAAACTAAACTATTTCAGATTTCCATGAGACTTTCAGAAAACTCACTGTTTGACGTCGTAAATGTATTAACATAAAAAAAAGCAAGAAGTTCTGTCAAGAACTAAACGAGCCTACTTTCTCGTACATCGACATCGGCATTCTAGCATCTAATCAATATTCTCTTGAATATCTGAAACTGAAAATTATGTCAAACATACCTTTATAGCACTTAAAGCTGATTTCTAAAAGCAAAATATGCCCCTCTCATCAAATGAAATGGACACGTAAAAAGTTAATAAACGAGTAAATAAAGTTTTGTCGCACCTTTTAAAGAATGTAACTGTTATAGTTCTTCCGTAGAAAAAATTTCACAATCGTTTTCAAAAGAAAAAAAAATAATAATAAATAAAATAAAAGTACAAAGAACATCAAAACACATTTTATCAAAGAAAGAAAAAAAAACCTCGTTTCGTTTCGTTTCGGGCTGTATGCCCAGGTTTTTGATGAGGACTACAATCTAGTGTCTTGCCTCCATTACACATGATTTTTATTACATATATTTTGTATAGACAATGTATGAAAGAGTTACATCACAAAGGAAGGAAAGTACATCCGGAGCGAGGGTGGGAGTCGAACCCACCGTCTCAAGAGTTATCGGCTACACGCCTTAGACCGCTCGGCCCCTGAGACCCCTAAAAACCTCGTTCGTTAATAAAATGTCTCGAATTTTATTTTTAATCCGTTGCCATTTGTTAAATATAAATAAAGAATAAAATGCTCTCGTGAATGAAAAATATATGTAAACAAAAAAAAAATCGTCTGCCAAAAAAAGAAATAAAAAAAATAATAATAAATTAAACAAAAAAAAAAATGAATAAATGAACAAAAAATCGTCTGCCCAGTCAGTCATTTTTTTCTGAGCCTGCATTTCCGCCATGTTTGCGGAGTCGGAGTCGGAATCAGAGTCCTCACAGAAGATTTTTCAGAAAAGTACTTTACATACATTTTTAAATCAAAACCGTTTTCTTACAAAGTTAGTTTGAAGGAAATCCGCCTTTAAGTTCAGAATCAACATTCAATTTAAATTTCTCAGTAGGCGCTCATGGTAAAATTTTTTCTGAACGGTTCATCATTGAACGAAAAATGGTTCAAATTGAAAAGTGAAATATGAGAATGAGTCTCTCCGAGATCTTTCGAACAAAAAAAGTTTATTCAATTCGGACGGTTTACTTAAAAGTTATTAGGTGGAGAAAGGTTGCTTGAACGGTTCAATGTTGAACGAAAAAATGTTGAAATTGAAAATTTAAATCCGGTAATAACGTATCCTTGCCGAGATCTTTCGAACAAAAAAAAGTTTGTTTAAATCGGACGGTTCACTCAAAAGTTATTAGGGGTGAGAGCTTGTTTGAACGGTTCAATGTTGAACGAAAAATTGTTCAAATCGAAAATTTAAAAACAGGAATGAAGTATTCTTGATAAGATCTTTCGAACAAAAAAAAAAAAAATGTTTATTTAATTCGGACGGTTCACTTAAAAGTTATTAGGTGGGGAAAGGTTGCTTGAGCGGTTCAATGTTGAACCAAAAATATTCAAATTTAAAATTTAAATACGGTAATAAAGTACCCTTGCAGAGATGCTTCGAACAAAAAAAATTGTTTAAATTGGACTGTTCACTCAAAAGTTATTAAGGGTGACAGCTTGTTTGAATGGTTCAATGTTGAACGAAAAACTGTTCAAATCGAAAATGTAGATACGGTAATGAAGTATCCTTGCCGAGATATTTCGAACAAAAAAAAGTTTGTTAAAATCGGATTGTTCACTCAAAAGTTTGTATCGCGGGACAGGTTGTTTGAACGGCTCAAAGTTGAACCAAAAATTGTTCAAATCGAAAAATCAAATATGGGAATGAGCTGTACTCGCCAAGATCTTTCCAACAAAAAAAATTTAGTTCAAATCGGAATGTTCATTCAAAAGTTATTAGGGGGGGGGGGGACAGACAGACAGACCGACCGACCGACACACAAATTCCCCATCTCAATACCCTACTTTCAAAATTTTAATTTTTCGATATTTATTTTTTTATTTATTTTGTTTCTTTTTGACTTTATTTTGGACTTGGCGATATTTTTTGGACTTGGCGATATTTTTTAGATGCATTAAGCCACTTTTAATACTTTTTTCGTCTCTTTTATTTTTAACGGGAAAGTAGGCTAAAAAAAGACAATCATTCATAATTGATGAGGAATTAATTATTGAAAGTCGTATAAAGCACTTCTTTTTACTTTGCCGGCAGTGCTTTAAAATGTAATAACCCTAGTTTAATGGATAATTGTATAAACTGTTCACTAGTTCATTAAAAAAAAAAAAAAAATTCAAGGCACTTCATTTGATATGTAATTTGATTAGTTTTCAAGATTTTTTTTTTCACAGTCGTTTAAAATTTTAAAATCAAAAAGAGAGAGGGGGGGGGTCTCAAAATCTGCAGCTGACGCCTTTCTCTACAGATCAGGGTGAAATTAAACTACACGTTCAACAGCAGTTCAATCGCCAATGCGATGAAAAGGCGAAGGTCCGGCATTTTTTTTTTCTTCCAGAAGCTATCAGTTTCAACATACATGAGGACTGCTTGCTATGCGCTTTGCCTCCTGACAAACACAGGACAGATTTACAGCACAGAGAGGACGAAATAACATCCACGGGCAAGACGGATTCGAACCCGGGACCACTTGCTTAAGGGTCATTTACACTATGTCCGAACGACACGTCCGTCACGATTTTTCTTCCCCAGCGGACGGACGTACGTCCTCCGAATAGGGAGAGGCATTCATACTGTGCAGACGAACGACAAGCACGTGACTGTATTCGTCCAATAAGAGAAATGGCGCGCTCATCTTGTAGAAACCAATGAAACGCTAGTTCAGCTGGCCTTGAATCGCCAGATGGCGCTTGTACTCGGCTCTGATTGGTTGCTTGTTGCTGGACGGACGACCGTCACGACAAATATCTACTTTCGCCGTACGGCGACGGGTTCCGATTGTGACGGCCTGCTGTCATGGCAACGGTGATCGAAAACTGGTTTCTGGGGAGAAAAATCGTGACGGACGTGTCGTTCGGACATAGTGTAAAGGGTCATTTACACTATGTCCGAACGACACATCCGTCACGATTTTTCATCCCCAGCGGACGGACGTACGTCCTCCAAATAGAGAGAGGCATTCATACTGTACAGGCGAACGACAAGCACGTGACTGTATTCGTTCTTGAATCAAGATGGCGCTTGTACTCGCTCTGATTGGTTGCTTGTTTGCTGGACGGACGACCGTCACGACAAATATCTACTTTCGCCGTACGGCGACGGGTTCCGATCGTGACGGCCTGCTGTCATGGCAACGTTGATCGAAAACTGGTTTCTGGGGAGAAAAATCGTGACGGACGTGTCGTTTGGACATAGTGTAAAAGACCCTTATATGACCCTTTACGAGGAGAGTACTCTACCTCTAGGCCCACGTGGCCCCCAGGTCCGGCGGTTAGTAGAAAGAAACGGACGCATTTATTTTATTTTTTTACATTGATGTCAGTTTCTGAAATCGAAGCAGCCACATTGAAATGAACGAAACGAGGGCTTCAAAATCTCCTGACTTCCTCTCCTTTTTCTCCCCCCCCCCACACCGAGTCTCACTCAGACAAACGAGCTAGACACTTGCCAACTTTCCTTATTGTCGCTAAATAAATATTTACTGCCGTCCGTGAAAGCCGCGTCTGGCACTCCCGAACAGTTCCACTTTAAAAAGGGTAGATTGGTTGTGGGTGATAACTTTCCGAAGTTTTTAATTTAAAACTCGTATTTGCTTTTTCCTTTTGACAGATTCAACTAAACTATGTGTTTGAAATTAGCATCGTTCCACGTTGTTTGATACGGCTCAAAATGCTTCTTGTTATTCCCTCCCTTATTGTTATCTTACCTAACACCCCTGTTTTGGTAAGATTGGAGGAGACCTGGCGCATGCGTAAATGCGAGGAAGGTTTTACCTAAGAAGATCAGACAGTAGTCGAAAACGCAGAACGGAATGAGGTAAACCTAAACATTCTAACTCAGCGCAGACACGATAAAAACATATTTCAAAACTTAGACCTATTAGCATCATGAAAATGTGCTCCATATAAGTTCTCTTTTCAATTACCATCAACTATAATTAAACGTAAAGAAAATTCGCAAAAGTTTATGTGCATAATCGATTAACTTTCACCAAAAAATACTTAGTTCAAGGCATTAAGCTTTACATTTAAACCTTCAACTTAGCTAATAAGCTCCAAATTTAATTTCACTTTATAACAAATAGTACTCATCTTGTATTTTCTGCTTTAAGACTGCGTGAGGATTGATATTCCGTAGTGCCGTTCCTCCCTATTTCAGTAGCATCAGTACCAAATAACGCTGAGTTACCGAAAATTACAAACGTTTTCCGATAATACATTTTTGAGATTTATGTTCGGCGCTCTAATGCTGTAGTTTGAACAGCAGTTTAAGGGAAGTGGAACTGCAGCATTCTTTATTTCATGGTCTTTTTTTTTTTGAAAGAAGGAAAAGATTTGAAATAAAAAGTTTAAATTCTTTTATTGATTTGCTTGTAAAAGATGTATTGGTCTATTTTTCCTTTCGTAATGTTATTTCAGGGGAGCCACGAGTTTAAACTTTTGGCAAGGCAGACATTTTGAATTCGCCGAATGGAACTCCAAGTTTTTCAGAATGATAAATTACGGGTACGTATACATAAATACAACTAATGAAAAGGGACACGTGTTTCGGGGCTACAAGGAACCCCTTTTTCAATACACGAAGTGTGAGCTTTAGGATGAAGAATCATCCGATAAAATTACCTTTTATTGGATGATTCTTCATCCTAAAGCTCACACTTCATGCATTGAAAAAGGGGTTCCTTGTAGCCCAGAAACACGTGCCTGCAGTATACCTGTATATTTGTGCATCTTTAACGTTGTATTAAGACTTCACGTCAATCGCACAAAGGTATTTATTTTTCTTAATGAAAAGGGAATTTGAAAATTGCAGTTAGTATGTCCCAAATTTCGCGAATCGTCAGAGAAAATTTGTCGAATAAGGAAATATTTTTGAAGGTCACAGCGACCTCTTGTGACTTCCAATGGGGTTGCCCCTGAGATTGTACACCCGCCATACTTGAGAATTGGAGCTTTTAAAAATTTAGATAAGCTTTGCAAACTTTGGTTGCAGTTGTTTAAAGTTATGCTTTCAGGAGGTGGGGGGGGGGGAGGGGGGGATTGTTACAGTTTTTTACAGGAGGGAAAAAGGGGTTAAAAAGAAGTGTGCCCCTTTTTTTTAGAATGCGTTAATACAAAAAGGCATGACATGTGACAAGGGGGGGGCAGTGTAGAGTGAAGTGTGACACTTTGTAATATGCAATGAGACCGCCCATAAGATAGGGCTAAAGCAAAACTGAAGCAATTACACCAACAGCTCGATCATGACATCCTCAGACACTTTGTGTTAAAGGGGAATCTGGCTAAAAATGGTGAAAAAAAGTGATACCATTGATGAATAGGCCCTTAGTGAATTTGAAACATTTATTTTTAACGCATCTTTAAACCTACTTCACATATTAAAAATCGGAAAAAAAAGAAGGGGAAAAAAAAAAAAAAACGCCACAGAAATGTATTAAAGCGTATTTTTTAAGATTTGCATTTTGAATACAAATTTTTAATCGTGGAAAATGAAAATGATGATAATAATAGTAATAATAATAATAAATCAATAAATACAAACGAAGCAATTGAAATTTTTAAATATTACATTTGAATGTTTTTTTTTAAAGCAAAATTTTCAATGATTAGTATTTGAATTTTAAAGTCGAACCAAAGCGCATTTACTTCTTTCTCTGCCATTTTCTACTTATTCTAAGAAAGCTTTTTCATTTAATTTATCACTATTAATGTCTTTAATGTTTTCATGCATTTAACTCAAAAACGAATTTCATTCATTTAAAAAAAGGTGTGCTTTTCTGCTTTGAGGAAAAAATTCTAGCTGTATGTCTGACTATATCCAAAATGGTAGTTTTCCATTTTGAGTAGAAAAAAATAATAAATAGTTACGCTAGTTATTAAGTACATAAACTTAAATATAGCACACTTTCAACTACCAACATAACTCTATGTCTCTATGTCGGAAAAGAATTTGGACGACAGAATTAAAAAGCTGTCATTTAAAAAAAAATGTACATGATGTAACTGAATTTTAACCCAATACAAAATAAAGTTAAAATACTTTTGAAACTCAGCTAGATCTTCATGAAAAGAGTTACAGCACGACAAACATAAAACTCTAAGGATGCCAAAATATGATTGGTTACAGCTATATCTCTTGTTTCCGTGAAATCTTAAAAGAGGTAAGTCGGCAGAGCGAGTATTCCTTTCTTTGAGTTGAGTGCTGTCCTAAACAAGTAAAATTTCCATGGATTCTTGGAATATTAGCTCTTTTGTCATTCGTATCCTGTTTAAACTGCAGAAATGTTTTCTCAAAAGTTTTGTTTTAAGTGAGTTGGGCAGGAATTCAAGTGAAACAGGTGATCGTAAATTACAATCACTACTGGAACTGAATTACATTAGAACGTTTCTTGATAAAAACATCGTGACGTCAGCGTGACGTTTGCCTATGAAAAACGAGCTAGATAAAACGTCACAGCCTACTTGGCGAATAAGAGGAGATCACTGACTGCTTGTGAGCTCTTATTGGCTACACAAGTAGTGATGTCAGTGCCAAGTTAAGTTGATGATAATGTAATTCACTTCCAGTAGCGATTGCAATTCGAAGCGATTGCAATGGTCAAAAAACCGTGCTTGAAACTTACCTTTTTCAAAATAAACAAGTTGGAAATTTGTTTTGAAAATTGCAGCACATGAAGAAAGAACAAATTTGTTTTGTAATAAAACTTGCATTGAAACAGTATTTTTCATTTTTTATAATCTCAAAAAAGGGGGAGGGGATCTTTTTTCTTTCTTTTTTTTTTGCGACTAGCAAAATGAAAAATAATATATTTTTCCATTGAAAAATTTTCTATTTGACTGTCAAGAACATTTCTCATTAAATGAATGAATAAATGAGCAAATAATGAAGCAATAAACGAATAAATAAAAAACAAGGAATATGTACATACTAGCTGCCAGGACAGCTAGATTAGCTTCCTGAGGCATGTTGATGCATAACGTCCCCCCTCTCTAACTTTTACCTCATTCTGAAGTTATATTATTTGATATAATTTAATGTTCATTCGATTTCAAGACATACCACGCACGTGGCCCGGCGTTGCACGGGCACTTTGTGCCTTGAAAGTAGTGAGGAAAATTTCAAGAAACTACTCCCCGCCAAAGCGGCTCGCTATGAGGCGCCTTCGCGCCTTTTTTTTTTTTTTTTTCATGCATCAAAAAATCATTCGAATTATTAAGATGTTGCACGGGCACTTCGCACCTTCAAGATGGTGAGGAAAGTTTCAGTAAGTTCATCTCGCTCAAAGGAAAGAAGCAGACATAGATACTCAGTTTTTAATATAAGTAGATTTCTTTTCAATTAGCTTATATTTCAAAAAAATTTTACCCGACTACGGCAAAGCCGGGTCGAATGAAAGTCGGGTAAGTACAGTCGTAATAAAGCACGACTACAGCATTTGAATTGAATTATGTTGTTAATGTGGAACTTGCAGAGGGTTCAAGTCGTAGAACTAAATAAACAGGTATAGCTAAGATATCAAACTTCTTGTTTTATTTAATAAGACGATGATATTAAATAGCACCTACCTTGCTTTTAATTGGGGGGTGGGGGGGGGGGGGCTCTATCTCCATATAAATACATAGAAAAACAATTTGATAGACTACAGAAAAACAATTTGATAGAATAACATTATAACCTAATTTACCATTCTTGTATATATATATAGATCAAACTAATATGTTTGCTTGTGTATCAAGTTTAAATGCTTGCTTTCTGTAGTTGACAACGCACGACTACAGCATTTGAATTGAATTATGTTGTTAATGTGGAACTTGCAGAGGGTTCAAGTCGTAGAACTAAATAAACAGGTATAGCTAAGATATCAAACGTCTTGTTTTATTTAATAAGACGATGATATTGAATAGCACCGACCTTGTTTCTTACCTTTCAGTGTTTTTTTTTTTTTTTTTTTTTGTAGTCGGGTTATAGTTTTTTAAACTTGTTATTATTTCTTACTTTTTAGAGCTTTTTTGTAGTCGGGTTACAGGTTTTGAAAACTTTTTTATTTTACCCCACTGTATATTAGCAAATGAATATACATTACAAAATTAAATGTACATAACAAAGAAGTATGAAAAGTTATATGGGTAATTAATTTCATGCTAAAATCTAGGTCAGCCTTAAACTGGAAATTCATTGTTGATTGCGACTTTTGTTTGAACTAATTTGAACTAAAACACACTTAGATACGAAAATATCGGTTAAAATCGATGCTTGTCTAGGAATAATCGATTTTTCCTCTTGCTAAATTCTAGTAAAAAGTAGCCTATGACACTCGAGAGTTGAAAACGAATCGATTGGCACCTCATTCATCAAAATCGAATGAATAGTTTAGGAGCTACGGTGGAACATCCTTAACCACAAACATAGCCAGACTGCTAAAAACATAACCCTTCCTTTAGGCTTTGCCGTAGTCGGGTAAAAAATGTAGCTTACCTTTTATTCTACTTTTTGAGATTTACGGCACCATAAAACATGTAACATTCGTCAAAGCGCATCAAAGGTTCTGAGCTTTCAAGATTTCATGTAATGTACAAAAAATCTGGTATGGACCCCACACTACTTCCTTTTACGTGTTAATTTCTTAGTAGTTGCCTTAAGTGTTAAAAAAAAGTGCTTGGAGTGAGCAAGGTAACAATTCAAATATTTGCTCCCCTAATCTGTCACGAAACAATGCAGAAAATATTTTACAATGGTTCATTTTCTAAATATTGCTGCTTTTAATATCATTCAGTGAATTTTTCTCAATACATCGCCAATAGCGCCAAGTTGAATCCAAATTCAAAAAAAAACTTTTTTTCGCCAAATTTGTCGCCAACTTGGCGTCAAACACTTGGCGATCAAAAGCTTGGCGACATATCGCCAAGTGGTCGCGCCAATTCATATCACTTGAGTCTGCATTGAAATTAACACTGATTTACCCCCAAAAAGGGGGAAAACACCCCCTTGGGAACATTCGAATGCAACCACAAGGGGAGGTGCACAACTAGACCATCCTCAGAGCCTACATACCAAGCTAGAAGTTTCTAAGGCATATAGTTTTTGAGTTATGCGAGCCACATACGCACATACATCCGCACATACGTACATACAGACGTCACGAGAAAACTCGCCGTAATTAACTCGGGGGTGGTTGAAAAGGATTTTTTGGCGGCTTATATGTTGGTAGGTACATATGCACGTGCTGACAGGTCGAAAAAACTACTGAACATTCATTCGGGGGTGAGCAAAATCAAAATTTAGACTCAAATTTGAGTGATTTTTTTTTCGCGATCACAATACTTCCTTTACTACGTAAAAGGAAGTAAAATCATGCAATTCAAAATGAAACGTTTGCCTATTTAAATACAAGTTTTCACGTCACGAGAAACAAGTGTTGTCAAAACAAAAGCCTTGAAATTCAAGTTTAACTGGAAAAATGCATGTGCAAAATAATGAATTGAAACAAATATTTAATAACTATCTTCTATGTATATATTGCTTTGAACTAATTTCATGCTAAAATCTAGGTAAGCCTTACACTGGAAATTCATTGTTGAACACACTTAGCTCCGAAAATATCGGTAAAAATCGGTGCTTGTCTAGGAATAATCGATTTTTCCTCTTGTTAAATTCTAATAAAAAGTAGCCTATGACACTCGAGACTCGAAAACGAATCAATTGGTACCTCATTCATCAAAATCGAATGAATAGTTTAGGAACTACGGTGGAACATCCTTAACCACAAACATAGCCAGACTGATAAAAACATAACCCTTTCTTTAGGCTTTGCCGTAGTCGGGTAAAAATTACAAGTAGCTAGCGATAAAAGTACAACGTACGTGAAGCGCTAATGAGTTTCATATTTGATTTAGTTAAGCCTTCATTCAAATTGCTCATTATCATTGTTATTTCTGTTTTATAGCAGACAAGTTTTGTAACAATGGATTTCATATTTAATCATTTATTAGGCCTAATCGCTTCAAATTTAACTATTTATTAATTGATATCTTCGTTAATGAAAAGCGTAATATAAATTAAAACTAATGAAGCCTGACAAATTACCTATCTATCGGTACTTGATTCGACTTTCAATTCATTGGCGTTCAGGAGAAAGAAGCGTGACATAGAAAGAAAGATAGAAAGAAAGAAAGATACTCAGTTTTTAATATAAGCAGATGTATATATGTGTGTACCTTATACAAATCCACAGTTTACGTTGGATCAGGACGAAATTTGGCAGGGAGATACTTGGGCACCCGGGAAGGATCATAGGGTGGATTTTGAGCGGGAAAAAAAAGTACCGATCCGTTCGAATTTCGAATAAAGGACTTTAAAATGGCTCTTTCTACTTCAAAATGGCTCTATCTAGCGAAATACTTATCGGATCTTCTCGATCTTGATCTCATTCGAAAGAACGCAAAAAATACCTGTTAGGAAAGTTTTCTTCCGAAGGTTTTCAAAACCACTAATCGCCATCTCCACCCTAAAAAAAGATACAGGCATTTTTAAATTTGGAAATATCTATTTTAAATGGATTTATAAAAATCATTTGCGCGAGGGTGAAAGAAATTAAATAGCGTGAAATAAATTATTGATAACAAAAAGGTGTTGCCATTTTGTGCTTGAACATAAACAAATAAAATTCTTGCTTTTGCTTTTCCTGTAGCGAGGATTTAAAACTTTTTTGGCCTTTGATTCATTTTTCGTACTGCGCAAAATGTCGACTTTAATCTAATCGTGACTTTTATAGACACGCATTACTTGACATAAATTTTATACTCAAGGTATACCGGGTAGAGCCGGGCCACGCAGCTAGTAAGATAATAAAACTGAGTGAATAAAATAGTGAATGAATGTATAGACAAATAAAATAATAAACTAAACGAATTAATGAATGAATGAGTATGGAAGTGATCCAAATATTATTGATTGGCCCTGCAAGAATTTTTTTTTCTTGTCTTCTGCTATAGTTTGAGCAAAAACATTTGAAACGTCTTTTTTTTTTTAATTTAGCAGACGTTTTACACATTTCCTCTCGGGTTCTCTTTTCGAATCAAATATTACACGTGGATGAAATTAAAATGTTGAGTTTCTTGAAAAATTCCAATAAAGAAATTGGCATCATCCAGTAAGTGCCGAAAGTCTAACAAAAGTGTTCCATTCAAAAGTTGTTTTCCATACATCAGAAAATCGCCACTGCTTTTCTAAGTGATATTTTCAATATATAAAGACAGTTTGACAGTGATTAAAGAGGGTGTCGCCTACATTTTAAAACTAACAAAACACCTTTTTGCTGAGGTCATCTATAAAGCCCCTTGACATCCTCTCTTATATATTTTAGGATGTGCCCTATGAATAAAAACTAAACATCTTTTCCGACGCGGCAGGGTATTAAGGAAGATTTATTACTTCAAAATTTCATCAGCTTCGTCCACTTCATCTTGTTGGAAAACAGTTTTACGGTCATCAATCCAGTTCTGAAACCGCCAACATACTCAAAGATTATAATTTTTCATTGCAGTTAACCTCCACTCAAAAAAGATGGGGGGTTTTAAGGTTTTGTTAGCACATTTTAAGTGAACAGTATAAATGTAATTTACTTTTAAAAGATTTGTAGGATTTCAGCAACTTCAAATCGGCATTTCAAAATAGCTTACAAAGAGTAACTTAAGATTTTTGAAATTTCGCACTTTGTGGTGCACTGTTATGCGAACTTTTGTTTTCTAAAGTAAAGATTAGAAAACTGAAAAAAAAAAAAAAAAAAAAAAACCGTGTCAGTAGAGTGCAGCACTGACCATTTTAATCTGTTTTTTATAGTAGAAATGTACAAAAATTTAAAGGGTGTAGCACAAAGTTAACCAGAATAACTCAAAAATACCCTGATGACTGAGTTCGTAGAAATACATGAAAGAAAGTTTCTTAATGGCCCACAACATGGTTTTCGAGGGGAAAAAATGAATTTCGACATCTTGAGCTCAAGTAATGTTTCTCGCAATTACGAATTGTGATGTGTGTGTATGTATCGTGTAGGCGTGTGTGTAAGTGGCGTGTAGGTTTGTGTGTATATGGCGTGTAGGCTTGTGTGTATGTGGCGTGTAGGCGTGTGTGTATGTGGCGTGTAGGCGTGTGTGTATGTGGCGTGTAGGCGTGTGTGCAAATGAATAGCTATTTGTCATTGCTCAAAAAAACTCATATTCAATGTTGAGCATACGAAATAGTACATGAACATTTTGACTGCCTGTTATGAATTTTCAACTTTTGAAACTTTATTATTACATATTTTTAAAAAGAAAAATGTGTGTTTCTTCTTTTAAATAACTATCCAGTCTTGCTTTAGATTACTCAAAAATTTCAGACAGACGTTTATGAGATGTTTATTTTTATTATAGTTCTAGAAATCGAATAAAATGACGTCCAATCAGCTAGGCAACGTTTAATCTTTTAAGAGAAGACAGAGTCGAACTTAATATTTATTTGGGAGACATCGCCCTCTGGGACATAATAAAAGGTCTGCTCGAACAGAGTGGAGAAAAGGTCACGAAATTCCATCCAATTTCCGATTTCAGCTGTAAGGCAAACACAAATGCATTATTTCTGTTTTGACAAGGAAAACACTGAGACGATGAAGGAATGATGAGCGACGTGGCACCAGAATGGTATAAGATCAAGACTACAACACTATAAAAAATAGACGTTGTTTTTACAGTAAAATACAGCTAATTTTACAGTTTCTAAAATTGCTACCGTAAAGTCGGGTTACTTAGACCGTAGGGGGTTACTTGAGCCCATTACAGTAAAATGATAAAATCTAGGTTTGGTACTTACTAGTTGAAGACTTGTACGTAGTTCCTCGTTTCTTCATTAGGTAGAAGCACTCTACAGTCTCTAACGCTAGTACCAAACCCAGATTTTATCATTTTACTGTGGGCTCAAGTAGCCCCCTTGTGGGTCCAATTAACCCGACTTTACGGTACTTTTACAGCAGTGAACTGCAAAATTGCTAGTCAGTAATCAACTAAATAACTACTAGTTTCACAGTTTGTTACAGTGCTTTTTACAGTTTTAAACTGGAACTTCTTCTGCCAGTATTTTACTATTGTTTTTACAGTATAATACAGCTAATTTTATGCTAAAATTGCTAATTTTACAGTAATGAACTGTAAAATTGCTAGTTTTACGGTGATTAACTATATAAAATATTTTTGAAAAAAAAAAAAAAAAAGAACCGACTTCAGTTGGAAATTGCTCTAAAAAGTAAAAAATAATTTTTTTCTTTGAACACCATCGAAACTACTTTTAAACATAAGTTTTGAAGTCGGCGCAAAAACGATAGGTAAAATGATATTCAACCATATTTTGCCAACATTTTTCAGAGAAACCATTGAAAATTAAAAGCAGAATATTTGTACCATTACACGAATGTGTGGTAATCAATGAAATGTATCCATTAAAATTTATATTTATAGTTGAATTGTAGTTGCGTATGATTCTATATATTTTTTTTGCGCCGACTTCAAAACTTATGTTTAAAAGTAGTTTCGATGGTGTTCAAAGAAAAAAAATTTTTTTTACTTTTTAGAGCAATTGCCAGCTGAAGTCGATTCTATTTTTTTTTTCCAAACATATTTCATTTCATTCTTTTTAGTGTAAATGCACTTAAAATAATCAAAATATAGTTAAAAAATCATGCAGCTGTTCAAAAAAATCCTTGCAGACCTGGACTCGATCTTATTCCATCAGGAACTTCAACCTGACGCGTTTAACCACTTGACCATCGGGTCGCTCATTGAAATAAGGATTTACGATAGCACATATTGTTTTAAATAACATGACATTTTAGTTTTTCGATCATAACTTTTTTTTCTAGTGAACTTATATCGTCATATGAGTACATGGTACCTAAGTTACACCATCTCCTATCGATTAAGAAAAAATCGTCCAAATCGGTTCAGTAGATCAGATGTTATGTGCGAACAAAAAAAAAAAAAAAAACATACGCTTTGAATTGAGAACCGCCCCCTTTTTTGAAGTCAGTTAAAAATAGCTAGTTTTACAGTTTATTACTGTGATTTTACAGTTTTAATCTTGAACCTCTGTTGCCGGTATTATACTGTAAAAAAAACTTTTTTTTGCAGAGTAGTTATGGGTATAGTTAAGGCTTTTTTTTTTTTAATTCGGATCCAAATGTTGCAGTTGTAGTTCACGGAAAAAACTGATTCTAACGGTGTTATAGTGTATTCATTCTCCATTAACTATTATTTTGTCATGAAATATATAAATCATCACGTGCGGCACGAAATGGCTACTTTTCCGTGGAATAGACCTAACACAATTTGTTTAGCTATTTAAATGATTATTGCTCAATAAATGAGATATGTTTCATTTAGATTGGAACCTTAGCAATTGAAATCTACAGTTCGTTTTGTCATTGCTATAATAATGGAGCAAAAATATTAGCTCATTCATACAGCACATGACAGGAGGTTGACTTGAGATGTCCCGCACTTGAAGCATATAAGCAAATTAAATTTTAATTAAAAAAATTATTGAACGAAACTATGACTATGTTAGAAGTATCTTTGCATCAAATGCTAACATTAAACAACGTGTCTACTCTTGTTTAGTTAAAATATAAGGAGCTACATCTAATGTTGGTGAAAATTTTGCGTCTGATTGTCTCGCACTTGACAGTGGAATGATCTTTAACCATTTTGTGAGAAAGCAGTAGTTTTATTGCCAACTATTCAGCTTGTTCTGATATCCGAGATATCTACACACTGATGGCTCTGCAAATTAGCTAGATCAAACTGTCGTTATCAAGCCACAGCTGTCAATACAGCGAATCCCCTTTTGTGGTGTGTGGGCGGAGGAGGGGGGGGGGGCGTTAGCTGCCGTTTCACCGAAGCGATTCCCCTTATTATATGGTGTTCGGAGAGAATCTTAACTCTCTAAAACTTGGTTACCTACTCTGTCGGTTTCAAGAAATATTATTCGATTAAGCGAGGACCTTTAGTATTGCGTCAATGGCATGAGTTCCAGGATGTTTTATTCGTATAAGCAGGGTATTCATTTGTCCGATACCCGATTAAGCGGGGACGACAGTATTTATATTTGAAACAATTCTAGGTTTGCTGATTGCGATAACATAAGCATCTGAATTGATTAAAAAATAATAATAATAATAATAGAATTGTTTTCTGACCAATAAAAAGTTTTCGCAATTGTGATGCGAATTATCATTAATACTGCAATCACCTCCCCCTCCCCCAACGCAAGCTAAATTAATAAAATAAACCTTAGTTCTGTTCGTTTGATGTTTGCTTTGCTGTCGTTGTCTCTCCTGAAATGAAGGTGTTGTATTTACAATGGGCGACCGGCGACAAGTGTTTTTTTTTTTTTTTTTCTTAAAGCTATCGACAATGCCATTTTTGGTCAACATCAACAGCGATAAAAAATTGCAGCCAAGTGCCCACTCTATAATTCAAAAAATTGATCTAAACGTCCCAAACGGACCGAAATTTCATTTTAACATGGAACTATCAAATAGAGCAATTCTATAGAGCTAATGCAATTAATGCAGAGAAGGCTACAGTTGTTTCAAAATAATCAGTCGTTTTTTTTTTTTTTACAACTTACATAGATTGTTCAATTAAATCCAACAGACAATAGACTAATATTCTTCCTTCAGAGAACCGTCGATTTATAAAACCAAAAATTGCATTTTTTTTTTACTGGTAAAAAAAAAAAAAAAAAGAAACGAGCGGTTGGAGTATTTCCCGCAACCCTGGGAGTAATCGACGGCGACAGTAAACAACCTAAAATCAGCAAAATTTCATTTTTGACTTGAAACAATTAAATATACACTGAAGTGACAAAAGTCATGGGATAGCAATATGCAAATTTTCAGATGGCAGTAGCATCGCATAGAACAGGTATAAATGCGCAGTGCTTTTACAGAGCTTTCATTTCTGTTCAAGTTATTCATGTGAAGAGGTTTTAACGTGATGATGACCGCACGACGTGAATTAACAGACTTTGAACGCGGAATGTTAGTTGGAGCTAGACGCATGGGTCATGCCATTTCGGAAATCGTTAGAGAATTCAACATTCCCAGATCCACTGTGTCAAGAGTGTGCCGAGAGTATGAAATTTCAGGCATAACATCCCACCATGGACAGCGCAGTGGTCGACCGCCTGCACTTAAAGATCGAGACCGGCGACGTCTGCAAAGAGTCGTAAATTCTAACAGACAAGCAACACTGCGTCAAATCACCGTAGAAATCAATGTGGGACGTACAATGGACGTGTCTGCTAGAACTGTGCGGAGAAATTTGGATTTCTTGGGCTATTCCAGCAGAAGACCGACTCGAGTGCCTTTACTGACAGAACGACATCGCTTGCAGCGACTCTCGTGGGCACGTGAGCATATCGGTTGGTCCCTAGATGAATGGAAAACCGTGGCCTGGTCCGATGAGTCACGATTTCAGCTGGTAAGAGCCGATGGTAGGGTTCGAGTGTGGCGCAGACCCCACGAAGCCATGGACCCAAACTGTCAGCAAGGCACTGTTCAAGCTGGTGGTGGCTCCGTAATGGTGTGGGCTGTTTTTTCATGGCATGGACTTGGTCCTCTAGTGCGACTGGACCGAACATTGACTGGAAATGCTTATGTGCAGCTACTTGGAGATCACTTGCAGCCATTCATGGACTTCATGTACCCAAACAACGATGGGATTTTTATGGATGACAATGCGCCATGTCACCGGGCCACAACTGTTCGCAATTGGTTTGAAGAAAATTCTGGACAATTCCAACGAATGATTTGGCCACCTAGATCGCCCGACATGAATCCCATTGAGCATTTATGGGACACCATCGAGAGGTCTGTTCGTGTCCAAAATCCTGCCCCATCAACGCTTTCACAATTATGGACGTCTATCGAGACAGCATGGCTCAATATTCCTGCAGAAGACTTCCAACGACTTGTTGAGTCCATGCCACGTCGAGTTGTTGCACTTCGCCGGGCAAAAGGAGGGCCGACACGATATTAAGAGGTATCCCATGACTTTTGTCACTTCAGTGTAGAGCCATAGTATATAGGACTAACACAATTATTCGAAGAAGTCTACTGGAGTTTTATAATAATTTGTCGGTATTGCTTAGGTCACATCGGTTATTCAATTATCTAATAGAGGGTAATATTCTTCGTTAGAGAACCGTCGATTTGAGCACGAAACGTGCCTCTCTTTTTCCCTGTTAAAAAAAAAGAAAGAAAAAAAAGTGTGTTTGTTGAAATAATTCATGCAAGCATTGGAGATAATCGGTTTAAACATGTTAAAAAGACCAAAATTTTATTTTAACTTGGAAGTACAGCAGAGCCCGCTTAATAGAATATCGATAAAAGACTATCCCGCTTAATATAACACATTTTCAATGTACCAAAAGGTTGAAATGTATTTCTTTGATCCCAGATAATGGAATATCCCGCTTATTAGAATATTTTTTCGAGGCAAAAAGGCTATTCCATTAAGTGGGCTCGACTGTATCAAATATAGCAATACCATAGAACTAACGCAATTAATTAGAAGACTATCGTCGTTTATAATAATGTACTGGTGTTGCTTAGGTCACATCAATTATTCAGTTATCCAATAAAAGGCAATATTCTTCTGTTAGAGAACCGTAGATTTAAAAAACCAAAAATTTCATCTTTTTTTCCTGGTAAAAAAAGAAGAAACTCGCGTTTGGAATATTTCCCGCAAACCTTGGGGGTAATCGACGTAAACAACATAAAAGGACCGAAACCTGAAAGCAATAAAAGGGTAAACAACGACCGATGTTATTCTTTATGAGCCGTTCCACTTTCTTCAAACAACTGAACAAAATATACTCGTCTGGGAACTAAGTTTAAGAAAACATTTTCTTAACTTTCCCAGGAATAAAAAAGGAAACGAAGAATCAGAGTATAGTACCTGCTTTGAAGGCTCTTCGTTCTGTATTTCCGAGGATACCGTGTGCTTATTCCGCTGACTTGTCTTTTTTAAAGATTTAAAGACGGAACTGTAAACAGTGACGCTTCGATATCCTTTAGCTTCCTTTCTTTTCCCGTTTCCGCAAAGGCATGTTTCACTGAAGCGTTTTCAATTTATTTTGTGTTGTGCTTCAAGGCGGTTAAAATATGTAGGTTTACAAAGTTGATATTTTTAAATAAAATATATCGTTCCCCTGTATACTTTCCGAAGTGAAACCATCAAAAGTGCTCCTTAATTTGAAAAAAAAAATAATAATAAGTCTTTTAACTACAAAAAAATGAAATGATTCAAGTGAACTCAATAGAAGGCCAGGACTTCAAGATTTCTTGTATTCTAGTTATTTTCAATGCAATAGTGTCAAGATGTCGAATTTTCAAAGTAGCATTCAAGACTAGTTTATTTTAAATTAAAACCTTTAATTTTACACTATATACGAGTTGCAATAACAAAACAATTTTTTCCAAGTGCCACATCAAGAATGGCTATTTTGTGGCTTAAACATAAGTGCCTCATGAAAACAAGCACTCAAGTGCTTGAACAACATGGCCTCTTGCCTATTTAGGTAAAAGCATTTACTTCAGGGGAATGCTGCCAAATGAAAAATTGAAAAATAAAATTAAAGCTTAACTGAAACGAGAAATAATACATACAAAATGAAGAACGTAGATTTAATATTCAACAACCTTATTTGTATTCAGTTATGGGCATAATAGTTCCAGTACTGGATTCTTAAATTAGGTGAACTGCAATGTGCGAGCTTGTTTAAAAAATTAGCTGTTTTTTCTTTCATTGTATTTAAATAATTAAGAAGCACAATAAAAACGTAATTAAGTGATTTTTAAAGTGAACCCCTTGGGTTTATTAGTAATACTTTATGAGTGTAATGGGCCGCAAGCGCACCAATAATGAACTATTTGATTGGCTATTGGTTTTTATTTTTAGATAACAGGTTAAGATTAGCATGTAAAAAGTCTGAACAAAGCATAAACTAAACAATGAATCACCAATCTAAACATTGATTCTTGTTCTAATAATTAGCTAACATGCCCGTTAATGGAAAATATTAACAATACTTGATGATAAAATGAACTACCTTTACTGTTACAAGCACACAAGTACTATTGCAAGCAAGTAGTGTACAAATATTGTTTTAAGTTAATTTTTTCTACTCATAAAAAGGGGATGTTTGTGGGTGGGTGTGTATGTTCCTTGTACAAATCTACAGTTTACATCGAATCTTTGCTAATATTGACGCAGTGGTTCTTTGGTGCTCAGGAATTCCACATAATGGGGGTCTTGAAATTTTATAAAAATACCAAGAAGTCACATTTCAAATTTTGAGTCAAAAAATTCTTTTTACACGATGATGGGAAATTTTACTCCCTCTTTTTTTTTCTTTTCTTTCAGTCTGACTTTCGAACATATACGTTACTTAACACAACTGTTATTTTCGAGGCAGACCGTGCAACACCAGGCAACGCATCAGCTAGTGTTTTATAAAAACCTTCACAGACGAAATGTTAAATGAAATATACTAATAAATTCAAACAAGAGAATGATACACATTTTTAGCAACATAACATCTCGATGCAAGTTTTTCCTCCTAAAAAATGTGTATAAACTCTTATGAAATAGCTATTAACCCTACTTAGTGAAAACGATTGTCAATTACTCTTCCAACTAAGGGTAACTCTTTTATTCTCTTTCATATGTTTAAAACGAAGAATTTCAATCAGTCTGCTATTATACGTATTTATAGCCACGTGTACATTATTTGAAACAACATTTCTACATTATGCCGAAAATTTAAGAAGGTCTTTCCTTTAAAAGTAGCTCCTTTAAGATTGACGTTTCTCCCTAAATATTTTATTGCCGTTTTAAAGTTATTTGATCATACCGGATGCTCTTGCAGGTAAACTCGGAAAGTTATAAAAAAGGGGAACGTGTCACAGAATATTTTGTTCTCAACGTTTCTTGTTCATATCATGGGTCATGAGTGATTCATAGACGAGAATAAAATTTTGTTACCGGCATTTTAAACTGTTTGTCAGTTTGATTCAGTATGATGCTTATTCTACTGGTGTATTAAACTTTTAAGAACTATAAAAAAATACGGTAGAATGAGAATTTCATTTTGCGTAAATTCATTAAATGGGGACGAACTAACACGTGGAGGAATGAAATGGTAAAATATTTTCAGTTTACAGCGCCACCTATCCAGCAATGTTTGAACTAAGTTCCTAATCGTACTGTTGATTCCAATCAAAAAATAAATAGCTCTAATGGTCAACAAAAAAGTTGGTCATTTCAATATTTAATACACACATAGGAAAAATTCGAGGCTTATCAAAAATATTTTTTGTCATTATAAAAGGATAAAGTTCTTGTTCTTATCACTTTAAGTATGAATTGAGATCTACTGATATCCAGTGTAGTACTTATTTAGTTGATATTAGGTATGTTTTGATGTTAAATATTCGATGCAATTCGTCAAGTGCACGCAGGACAAAGTGGATGGGGGCTAAGTGAAATTGTTCATCGACTTTACTTATTCATTCACTTTTTGAATCGTTTTGGTATTTCGACATTACTAATTCATTTACACACCTTTTCCTTTACTTATTAATTCACTTACATGTTCATTCGTTGACTTATGTTCTTATTTATTCACTACTAGCTTATTAATCGGTGTTGCCCGGGTGCTAGTTATTGCTCCATTATAATTATTTTTAACTTATTTCATGCTAAAATGAACTCGGTCAGCCTTAAATTGATAATTCATTGTTAATCGTAATCTTTGTTGGAAAATACTCATATTTAAATGGGTTAAATTTTATCAATTTGTAGGCTTAACCCTTTAAGCGGTCAATTATTTTACCAGAAATGCTTCCAAAAAAAGACATATTTTTTTCTTGCATATAGTTAAGTACCATACTTAACAGAATAAGAATATAAAGAATTTTTAAATTTTTTTTTTCGTTTTCAATGCTTTTACAATATTTTTATTTTGCAATTTTGGTCACAAAATCCCGAAATATTTGCTTTTTTCAAGTACATTCTGCATGCAGTAATGAATGGTTTACAAAATTTCTCTCATCGGTTGCAAAAATTTCTCTCACACTTACTGTGAATTTTGAGGTTTACAATTTTCCAAACAGTTTGGGAAAACCAGAAAAGGAAATCTGAAAATATCGATGCCCGTAACGCCGTACGGGCAAACCAGATGAGGCCAATTTCGGGTAGCACGTACACCGTACGGGCAAACCGCTTAAAGGGTTAAAGACTTATCTCTATTACTCTATCTATTCAAAATTGTAAGGAAATGGCCATTTTGAGACAAAAAATTTGAATTCTGAGCATTTTGGATTCTTTAAAACTTTAAAACACCGCCTATGTGAATTTTAATGCATCAAGAAACCTGTGTGCCAACTTTGATGAAAATCCGACGAAAACTGGATTTGTATTAGGAACAAACATACAAACAAATATATACATGCATCCATTTATATATACAGGGTGTCCACTCCAATCGTGGACCAATAGCTAATTTCTAAACCGTTAGAGATACGCATATAGTTTATTTAGGAAAAAATCTCCAAATTATGGAAGGAATTTTGGGTCTATTCAATGTTTTTCAAAAAATCAAATTTTGAAAGAGTTACGAAATTTAAATTTTTATACAGCCCCCCAGTCCTATCAATCATATTTAGTAAAACATTCTTGACACTGTAACGTTTAAAACTAAAAAAAAATCACTCTTCTACCACAAAAATTGACCGAGTTATGACGTTTTGAAAAATCAAGATTTTGCATTATTTCATGACGTCATCGAGAGATCGCTTAAGGGACCGTATGAGAAATCCTTCAAAATCTTGATTTTTCAAAACGTCATAACTCGGCCAATTTTTGTGGTAGAAGAGTGATTTTTTTTTAGTTTTAAACGTTATAGTGTCAAGAATGTTTTACTAAATATGATTGATAGGACTGGGGGACTGTATAAAAATTTAAATTTCGTAACTCTTTCAAAATTTGATTTTTTGAAAAACATTGAATAGACCCAAAATTCCTTTCATAATTTGGAGATTTTTTTCCTAAATAAACTATATGCGTATCTCTAACGGTTTAGAAATTAGCTATTGGTCCACGATTGGAGTGGACACCCTGTATATAGATTTTATGATTTGTTCCCTCATATACTAGTTAATTAATTTATTTATTGAGTTATTGTTTCAAAATTATTTCATTTATACATTCACTAGCGGTACCCGCACGGCCTTGTCCGTGGTATAAAATTAAAACGTCAATTGGTAATAAATTGATATCACAGAAAGAATATTCAATTTTAGTTATAATTCAACTATAATTCCTTAAAACTATGGCATAAAAACAGGACAAAAGAGAAAATAAGAACAATTTTGTTGTTTGCAGAAACCAACAGAAATCTTACAAAAGTTTTAAAGAAGAAGGAAGCTAGTTTTAAAAGCAAAATAATGCATTTTTTCGAAATGAAACATTTTAGAAAGAACGTTGCAATACCGCAATTTATACGATATTTTTATAATTTACCGAGTTTTAATTCCTTAAGAACTGCAAAAAGAAAAGCAGACGATTTTTTTCACAACAGTTAAAATATTTCATTTAACTAATTTTAATAGGGCTTGAAGTTCGGATTGCTAAAAAAACAAACGCATTTTAAAAATTATTAAGGGAAAAAGAACGAAAAAAATAAAGGAAATAAAAATGTAACCATGGTAAAAGCATGAAAAGTTGATTTCCGTTGAGAAAATAATTCATTTCATTTTTACTTTCAAATTTTATTTTCAAGCTTAACCATTTTAGAATCGGTTGGCTTGCTTTGCTCAAGGTAAGCCTTGAATTTCCGGGATTCTAAAAACAATTATTACAGCTCTTCTAATGCTCGTAGTTTGTTCTTTATACAAATCCACAGTTTTCGTCGGATGTTCATCAAACTTGGCACAGAGGCTCCTTGATGTACTAGAAGTCACATAGGCGGCCTTTTGAAATTAAAAAAAAAAAAAAAATCCAAAAAGCTCAAACGTCAAATTTTTTGTCTCAAAATGGCCATTTTCTTTCAATTTTGCATAGATAGAGTAATAGAGAAAGCCTTTTAAGCATACAAATGGATAAAATTTAACAAATTTAAATATGAGTATTTTCCAACAAAGATTACAATTAACAGCGAATTATCAATTTAAGGCTCACCAATTTCATTTTAGAATGAAATAAGTTAAAAACAAAGATTTTTAGAGCTATGTTGTATTAATAAGCATCTGGGCAACGCCGAGTAAAAAGCATGTTTCTCATAAAATACATACAAAAACAAAAAAAAAAAGGATAAAAAAAATAAAAAAAGAATAATGCAATATGTTGTTCGGATGAAAAGCTTTTAATACTTCTTGTAAAATTAACTTCATTGGAAATTTTTTCTGACAACAACAACCAATTGTAACTTCTTTTCCGACATGTAACATATAAAAGTACCGCCGGCAAACTTAATCGTTACACAATGAGACATTTTTAAAGTTATTGTATTCGAAGAATTATTTTATTTCTATTTTAAAATTTCTTCTCTTGTTCTTTTTTTTTCAACAGATGATATGGATGATTTTCAAACTCATTTTCAAATGAAAGAGCACAAAAAATTACTTTGAAAATTATCAATTTAACTGCAATTAAACCTCGGTAGTTGTATTTAAAATTTTTATAAATTGCTATGACATCACTCCCAGCAAAAACGGAAGTTTGTAACGGACGTTACAATTAATGATATCTCTTCCCACCAGTTGCCATGCGTGTTGGCCGCAAATGATTTCAGTTTTCTAGAAAACTCTTTTCAGAAATGTAATAAAATAAGCGCAAATGTCAAGAAAGAAAATTGTGAAAAATAGCGTCTACTTTCAAAAATAATATTTTTAAAAATAAAAATGAAAACCTAGTAACACTAAAATGAAATACAATGGAACGTCGATAATCCGGACGTCAAAAATCTGTTTCGTCGATAATACGCATTCACGTCCGATCAACGTATTAAGGACTTAACTGCAAAGAAGTGAACAAGTACTGCAGTACAGAAATCAATTAAAGATTTTTTTAAAAGCCCTGACGATACATAGAGTGTTTAATGTTCTTTAACTTCATACTGTATACGATCTTGTTTTTTAATGTACTGTACCTGAACTTTCCTTCACATTTTGTGTTTGTATTCTGTGTTATTTTGGTTTCATTAAAGTACAGCACCGAGTAATACACGGCAGCTTTAACTATATTTTCCGACTGTAATTGTGATCACACAGATATAAGTTTATTTGCAAGGTTTCAGTTGCGTTTCTATAGTTTTAAAGCAGAAAAAAACATATTTTCAAAAATCCGGATTTTTGGATAATTCGGATGGGGTCCGGTCCCAATTGATTCGGATTATTGACATTCGACTGTAAAATTATTCAATTCCTATATTTTTTTTATTTTTCGATATAAATTGAGCAATTTTGAAAAACAATAACATGTCAATTGAAATGTGCTAAAATTACTACATAATTTCAAGTACACTTTCATAAATTGGAACGATTGTTTAAGTAAAAGTAGTGGAAAAAACGACTGCTTACAATAGGAAGTAACAAATGTGTGCTGTAAAAACTTAAAAGAAAAGATAGTTTTTGAAAAATAACTCTAGACAACCTATCTATATTATTTGGAGCGAAATCTAAGATTACCCTACTTTTTCCTTTGTGTGAGAGAGCACAAGATGCGGAATTGAAGAAACACTGCTTGTTTGTGGAAAAAGCTCTAACCTTCCATTTTACAAAGGACCGGAATTTGTTTTAGAGACTTATCATTTGGAACGTAACAAGAGAGGCAAACAAAGGATAATCCCTAACTAAAGTATTTTCAGGTTGGGTGGTTCTTTTGGGGCGGAATGTTTGTTAAACTTTGCAGGAATTTCACAACTTTGAAAATAACTTTACATTTTTATTACTTTCAATGAAATCTTACCTGAAGAAATTGACATCAGGAAAGGAACTAGTAGAAAAATTTAGAGTTTCTGTTTTGATAATAGTCTCAGAATTGTCTTGTTCGAATATAATTAGTACTCGAAGGTACATTTTATTAATAAAACACTTGCTTAATTACTGAAAAACCATTTTGACCATTTTTTAAATCATTTTTTGAAAGACCACATCTATATAACAAAAGCAGAAAAGTTGTGTGGAGCTGGATCCTCGTTGGATTTTTTCTTTTATAAATTTGGTTAGTTTTATTAATAGGCGTAAGCATTTCATTTCGCGGATTTTCTGTTTTCGCCCCCATAGATGGACGAGCCCCCCCCCCCCCGCTCATGTAAATTTCTGAGCATCTTTGACAAATTTGGCAAAGATCCGAAGAAAACTGGATTTATATAAGGAACTAGCTTATTACTCGAGTTGCCCGGGTGCTTATTTGATCCATAGTAATAAGAACATGAATTAAAATTGTTTTTAACTTATTTCATGCAAAATTAAATAGGCGAGCCTTACGTTGATGATTCATTGTTAATCGTAATCTTTGTTGGAAAATACTCATATTTAAATGTGTTAAATTTTATCAACTTGTATGCTTAAAGACCTATCTCTATTACTCTACTCATTCAAAAGTGAAAGAAAATAGCCAATTTGAGACAAAAAATTTGAATTTTGAGCTTTTTGGATTTTTTTTTAAATTTCAAAACCCCACCTACGTGAATTTTAGTGTATCGAGGAACCTCTGTGCCAAGTTTGATGAAAATCTGAAAAAAAAAAATGTAGATTTCTATAAGGAACAAACATACAAACAAACATACATCCATTTTTATATTTCTAGAAAAGCCCCTGTGAGAATTCCTGCGCAGTAAACGACCCTGTGTCAACTGCGGCGAAGATCAGAGATCAGACGGTAAACTGCGCATTATTATGACGAACATCTACGCACAAACAAACACACACACACTTATATATAGGCAGATTAAATTGGCCGAAATCATCATAGCCTCGCACAGCTTGCTTTGAATATCTATAACTTGGCATACGCAATTTGACAGCTATATCTAAGTAAGAAGTTTTAAGCTAAAAGGACATTTTTATAATAGCTATTAACAAAGATCAGAATATTAGATTGTTGGAAGAGCAATAAATAAATATTCAGAGAGCTTAATTTTATATACACTGAAACGTATCGTTAAAAATAAGTTTATTAAGATTACATAATTACCCAGTTGAATTCTACATCATTATAGAAAAGATAAGCGCTAAAAATTGCATGTGTCGACCAGCCACTGCTTCGATGGAAAATTAATTAGTCAAGAAATTAGACCTTTAATGAGGAAAAAGAAAAAAACTGTGGGTACCGGAGAATGCTTCTTGATGCAGTGAAAATACGTGCAAGTGTATTTAGTTCGCATTTTAAGAAACCTGATCTTGGTTACGATGCTGCTCCACTTTTCTTCTAATTGCTAATTGTAATTTATCAGACATGTTAAAATGAACGGCTCACTCGGAAATACTGTCTTATTTTCTTAGGTAAAACCTTCCGCGTATTTGGGTCATTCCGACGAAAATGGTACAAATCATGTCTGAAACTCTTTACTTAAGATTATCAATTTAAATAATTTCCACCAACTAATCACATTTTTTTTATTGAGTTTCCATTTATTTGTGTATAATGAAGTGTAAATAACTAGTACGTGACTCATTTATGAAAGGATTTTAAATATTTTGATCACTTTGTTTAACAGAGTGGACATATAACAGAGTGGACAAATAAGCCTTTAAAAATATCTGTATAATCACAAATAAAAGTTAGAATCACAGAACAAGCATAAAGTGGAATAAACAGCCTAAAACTGTATGTCTGCAATTTCAAGAAAAAATTATTTTTTTCATCATGAAAACGGCTCTAACAGAGTGGACATCCAACAGATCAAATTAACTATCATAAGAATGAGGTTCATCCTGGTTGTTGACTACATAATTCAATGTAGCAAGCTAATCACGGCAGTTATATTACCTAGAGCAACGTCTCCTAAATACTAAATGCCTGAAACTTCCCGGTTTTTAGCACAGAGCAAGATTTCATTCTAGGTTCACGATACACTGCCATCTACCAGAGTTCTTCGAGAAAGAGAAATTAACGATTGGTTCATTTCTAAATTTAAATTTAAAAATCAACCAATCAAAAAATTTAACTCGAATATTGTTTAGATCCATCGCCAATAGCTGAAAAATTCCCTTGGTTCACGATACACTGCCATCTACCGGAGTTCTTCAAAAAATTAACGATTGGTTCATTTCTGAATTTAAATTTAAAAATTAACCAATCGAAAAATAACAACGACATCATCGGATTGCCGCAAGGTGGCGTTTAATGTTGAACCCATCTCTACGGTAGCGAAGCAAATGTTATAGGCATTTAGTATTTAGGAGGCGTTGCCTAGAGCCGCTATATACACAGGCCGACGCATCAAGATTAAGTTTCACCACTTTGGATCCAATTCCTTAACTTTTACTTTCAAATTTTCATTGTTGCGGAGTAGGGTTACCAGAAAAAAGTTTTGGCACATTGCGAAGCTTTGCCAAATCCACGTGCCGCTAATTATTACTCACAGTGAAAAATTACCAAAATGCGATTACTGGCCAGAAAAGACAACCACTCAAACACACAAACACGTGCTGGATCCAAAGTGGTGAAACTTAATCTTGATGCGCCGGCTCGTTTATATAGGGGCCTTAATATTACCTACTAGCTTAATATCCGGCGTTGCCCGGGTGCTTATTAATACAACATAGCATTCAGGGAAAAAAAGTTTGAAAGAGTTCTATTCATATGGGTATAAAATAATTTGCATCAATCTGTCTCTTAGGTACAAACTTTGAAAAAAACTAAAATATTACAGAAAGTTATCTTATCAAAAGGTGAAAATTAAAGATAAATGTTGTCTGTGCTTTGCCGCGTCCACTGGTATGAAATATATGCACATGGAAGTGAAAAAATTGCATCAATTTCACCCGCCAAATTTAAAATATTAACACCGGTATTCTCCACGCCGTTTTAACCGACGCTTAAGTTTTAAGCGAGGTTTAACACGAGGCTGCAAAAAAAAGCGTATTCTCCAGTCCGGCTTAGCGAAAAGATGCGTCACAACACGCTCTTTTTTGAGCTTCGCTTGTGCCCCCGACTTCGGCGGTTTAAGCGTGGGTCAAGCGTAGATTTCCTTCCCATCATCCTTTTCTCGCAAACAAACATGGACGCCAGTCGTTTGGATCGTGTAGAACATTTTGAGTTGGACTTATTTGAGGAATAAAACAAGACTCAGAATCAGTTAAAATGAAAAATAATTCGCCAAATAATTTAAAAAAAGCCATTAAAATGCAGAATAAACCAGCAAATAAAACAAGCTGCAAAATAACGTAAAAATTTGATCCGTCAAGTAAACATACAGAAATAGAATTGAATGCCAAGTTGTAAAATAGTCGCCAACAAATTAACTTTTAATATTGTCTTTATTTATTATCCGAACAGTTTTCTTTCGCAACGGAGATAACACAAGGGTTGCCGTAAATCTTAGATGGCACGATTCTCGCCAAGCGAAAATTTTACTGGTCAGAAGATAATGTGACGTAAAATTAAGCTTGTAATTATTTTTCTTAAAAACACGAAATATTATGTTTTAATTGATTGTTTATGACTTGGAATTTTCCCAGCAAAAGTGCGGCGGACAGTATAATTACTATGCTCAGCCCCTTAATGCTAGACACCACTGAGTGCAAACACACAATTATGCGTTTATATTTTTCGTAATTTGTTAGGCTCAATAATAGTACTTCCATTTCGATAGCTGTAAAGTTGCTCTTTTGAGTCATCGTATTATTTATTTTACGAAAGATTCAAATAGAAGAGGTAAGATATAGAAGCACGCTTTGCATAACATGAGATAAACAAACAAAATCAAGCGGTTAAGGGTGCAGTTAACAAATAGAAAATGTCACGTGAAACATTATAGCTAATGGCGATTGCCGTTTCATTTCGACTTCAACTAACACTCCGCTCTCTTAAGCGGCTCTTAAAACGACTTGGAGAATACGCAAAACGTTTAATACGAGTTTTAGCTTAAAACTCTATTTGGATGGTCCGAGTGTTATCTCCGCGGTGAGATGGCATTGAGAATACGGCGGTTAGGTACAAACTTTGAAAAAAACTAAAATATTACAGAAAGTTATCTTATCAAAAGGTGAAAATTAAAGATAAATGTTGTCTGTGCTTTGCCGCGTCCACTGGTATGAAATATATGCACATGGAAGTGAAAAAATTGCATCAATTTCACCCGCCAAATTTAAAATATTAACACCGGTATTCTCCACGCCGTTTTAACCGACGCTTAAGTTTTAAGCGAGGTTTAACACGAGGCTGCAAAAAAAAGCGTATTCTCCAGTCCGGCTTAGCGAAAAGATGCGTCACAACACGCTCTTTTTTGAGCTTCGCTTGTGCCCCCGACTTCGGCGGTTTAAGCGTGGGTCAAGCGTAGATTTCCTTCCCATCATCCTTTTCTCGCAAACAAACATGGACGCCAGTCGTTTGGATCGTGTAGAACATTTTGAGTTGGACTTATTTGAGGAATAAAACAAGACTCAGAATCAGTTAAAATGAAAAATAATTCGCCAAATAATTTAAAAAAAGCCATTAAAATGCAGAATAAACCAGCAAATAAAACAAGCTGCAAAATAACGTAAAAATTTGATCCGTCAAGTAAACATACAGAAATAGAATTGAATGCCAAGTTGTAAAATAGTCGCCAACAAATTAACTTTTAATATTGTCTTTATTTATTATCCGAACAGTTTTCTTTCGCAACGGAGATAACACAAGGGTTGTAGCAAATGCACCCACAGCTCGATCATATAGCATCCTAAGACTGCAGTTTCGCCCTTATTATGGGCTCCTCAGTTAGGAATAGCCAATGATCGAGCCGGAGGCAAAAATCCTCTTATTGTAGCTAAGATAGCCAACAAACTGGTAGATAAAATGAATTTATCTTACCAGCGAGCGTCCGCAAACTATGGTGCGGCTCAACTCGAAATTTGAAGGCTAAAGCTGGGTAATGTGCAATGAGTTACCGCCCGTAAGCCAGGGCTGAGGCAGAACTGTAGCAAATGCACCCACAGCTCGATCATATAGCATCCTAAGACTGCAGTCTTAAGACTGCATCCTAAGACTGCAGTCTTAGGATGCTATATGATCGAGCTGTGGGTGCATTTGCTACAGTTCTGCCTCAGCCCTGGCTTACGGGCGGTAACTCATTGCACATTACCCAGCTTTAGCCTTCAAATTTCGAGTTGAGCCGCACCCAGGGCCAGATTACCAATTAGGCACAGTAGGCACGTGCCTAGGGCCTACGAAGGCCAAAGGGCCTACGAAGACCAGTCTTAGGGCTTTGAAAAAAAATGTATTGAAATAAAAATACCCCAAAAACTTATAAACATTTTTATATTATATAGTGAAGGTCAAAATAGTATATGTAAATACAAACACACAAAAAATACAAATACAAAACGTTTGGTTTACTAAGTAGATCCTAAAATAACTCACATTTTCGGATTTATATCTACAACAAAATTATTACTTAATATTAGCAGTCAATTTCAGTTAAAAAAAATTTTTTCGGGGCCTACACTGCTGGAGTGCCTAGGGCCTACAACACCCTTAATCCGGCCCTGGCCGCACCATAGTTTGCGGACGCTCGCTGGTAAGATAAATTCATTTTATCTACCAGTTTGTTGGCTATCTTAGCTACAATAAGAGGATTTTTGCCTCCGGCTCGATCATTGGCTATTCCTAACTGAGGAGCCCATAATAAGGGCGAAACTGCAGTCTTAGGATCAAGGGCGGATCCAGCTTCTGGTTAAGGAGGGGGTCATTTTCGGAAAGGGGGGGGTCAAGGTGCAATTTTTGTGCAAAAATGGGGGGTTTTGGCAGTTTTTTCGTAAAATAAGTCCCAAAAATGCAATTTTTTGCTATATTTGGTCGGTTAAGGGGGGGGTCATGACCCCCATGACCCCCCCTCTGGATCCGCGCCTGCTTAGGATGCTATATGATCGAGCTGTGGGTGCATTTGCTACAGTTCTGCCTCAGCCCTGGCTTACGGGCGGTAACTCATTGCACATAACACAAGGGTTGCCGTAAATTTTAGATGGCACGATTCTCGCCAAGCGAAAATTTTACTGGTCAGAAGATAATGTGACGTAAAATTAAGCTTGTAATTATTTTTTCTTAAAAACACGAAATATTAAATTTTAATTGATTGTTTATGACTTGGAATTTTCCCAGCAAAAGTGCGGTGGACAGTATAATTACTATGCTCAGCCCCTTAATGCTAGACACCACAGAGTGCATTCACTCAATTATGCGTTTATATTTTTCGTAATCTGTTAGGCTCAATAATAGTACTTCTATTTCGATAGCTGTAAAGTTGCTCTTTTGAGTCATCGTATTATTTATTTTACGAAAGATTCAAATAGAAGAGGAAAGATATAGAAGCACGCTTCGCATAAAATGAGATAAACAAATAAAATCAAGCGGTTAAGGATGCAGTTAACAAATAGAAAATGTCACGTGAGTCATTATAGCGAATGGCGATTGCCGTTTCATTTCGACTTCAACCAACGCCTCCTAAATACTAAATGCCTGAAACTTCGCGGTTTTTAGCACAGAGCAAGATTTCATTCTAGGTTCACGATACAATGCCATCTACTAGAGTTCTTCGAGAAAGAGAAAGTAACGATTGGTTCATTTCTAAATTTAAATTTAAAAATCAACCAATCAAAAAATTTAACTCGAATATTGTTTGGATCCATCGCCAATAGCTGAAAAGTTCCCTTGGTTCACGATACACTGCCATCTACCGGAGTTCTTCCAAAAATTAACGATTGGTTCATTTCTGAATTTAAATTTAAAAATTAACCAATCGAAAAATAACAACGACATCATCGGATTGCCGCAAGGTGGCGTTTAATGTTGAACCCATCTCTACGGTAGCGAAGCAAATGTTATAGGCATTTAGTATTTAGGAGGCGTTGCTTCCGATTTGGATAGTCCGAGTGTTATCTCTGCGGTGAGATGGCATTGAGAATACGGCCGTAACTTTTCTCTATTAATTGTTCCCACATACAAAGTAAAAATTATTATAACTCAGAAATAAATCTATTTCTCGTTCTGAAGGCTTATCTCCATTACAGACGCAACTGTCGTCGCATTGCAAATTTGAAAGTCAAATCCGTGGTTCTTTTTATGAAGTCCATATGAATTATGATTGTTTTTTACTTATTTCAATGCTAAAAGGAAACAGGTGAGCCTTAAATTGAAAATTCATTACTTTAATCGTAATCATTGTTAGAAAATACTCATATTTAAAAATCTTAAATTTCATCAATTTGAATGCTAAAAGGCCTATCTCGATTACAATATAAATAGACTAGATTCCTATAAAAGGGTCATTTTTTTGACAAAAAATTTAAATTTGAGTTTTTTAGATTTTTTAAAATTTCAAGACCCCGCCTATGAGAATTCTAGGGCATCAAGGAACCTCTGTGTCAAGTTTGATGAAAATCTGACGCAAACTGTGGATTTGTATAGAGAACAAGTATATATACATACACTCATTTTTATAGATATAGATGTTTAAAAAAATATATATCAGATTGAATGCAATTGTTTATTTTATTTCCAAAAGGCATAAAACAGAGTGGACAATTCGAAACATAGAAAATCTAGGGACATGGATAAATAATAGTGTTTTTTGGGGATTTTTTTTTATTTGCGTAATAATCTACAGAAATGGTGTCAGAAGCATCTCTTGTGCAGTGCAGTGTCATTTATTTTGTTGTTACATTTCAGTTTAATTTTAAATCACATTTTAAATTCTAGCAATTTGAAGCTGGGACACGTCATTTTCTCCTTCTTCTGACAAAGATATTTTTTTGTGTCATTTCTAAATGGATTATACCTAATCAATTGATACTTGATGGCACAAAATTAAATGGAGAACCAATAAAAAATGCACTTAATGGGTGGTAGTTATTAAAATTGATTTTAAAAAATTCTAAAGTCTCGGACATGATTTGTACCATTTTCGTCGGAATGACCCATCTACGCATGCTTCAGGTCTTCGCTGATCGTACTAAAATAGAGGTGATAGGAAAGATAACAATAAGGGGAAGAATAATAAGAAGCATTTTGAGTCGCATCAAACAACGTAAAACGATGCTAATTTCAAATACATAGTTTAGTTGAATATGTCAAAAGGACAGCAAATGCAATTTTTGAATTGAAAACTTCGGAAAGTTCTCACTTACAACCTATCACCCCTTTTTTAAGTATAATTGGTTCCCGAGTGCTAGGTGCTTATTCTGCATTTTAACGACTTATTTTAATTAGTTAGCGAATTATTTTTCATTTTAATTGGTTCTAATTATTAATTAACTATGAAACGACACTGGCACCGCAGAGCGATAAATGGCGAATTTATTCGCTAAGCGAGCCATACTACCAACGGGTTGCCATAGAACTTTTTAAAATTCAGTCCACAGTTCGCCATGATACAGTTGGTCGTCGCAATATTGTAGTTTTGTTTATTTTTTCTTACTTGTATTGCTCTTTAGTACCAAGCGATTATATCGCACATCCAGAATGAAAGAGGCACATCTCAAAATAGCTGTTTTGAGAAAAATCGATTTGAAAATTTAAACTTTTTTAAACGCTTGCCCCGGCTCTAAAAACTTATTACAACTAGCCAAACTTTTATTGCTTGGTTGATTAAAGGTTCTGCTAGATGACTATGGTGTGCGTTTCCCGGCCAATTTTAAATAAGTCAGTAATTAATGAGAAGTGCCCCTTTCATTCTCCACGAAAATGGATTTTTGTGGAGAATGAAAGGGGCACATCTCAAAATAGCTATTCTTATGGGCATCGGCATATACACCCTTTATTTTTTTGTTGAAGTTCTTGCTTATCCTACATATCGCTGTTTCATTTCAGAACGATATTAAATCAAATTTTAATTCCTAATGATTTGACGCTAGGTCACATAATACTATTCTTCTTGTTCTAAAAAAGGAACCCTTCATAAATTACTTGTGCACAAACAATTTATACTTAATTACAAACAATTAAAACGAATGTCATTTTAAAACAAATCAACATTACGGTTTTCTTAAATGGTTTAAAAAGAGTACTAACCCTAATTTGCACTAATGACGCTCGGGGAACTCTGATTTTCAAAGATGTGCCCCTTTCAAACTCAATTCTCCCTTCACAATCGGCAGAATCTGGAGAATGATAAGGGCATAAGTTGCTTTTTAGCTGCGACTGTTAACTCTAGAAAAAAATGGGTCGGTTTCTCATGTAAGGTGTACTAAGGTATGCTTTTAAAAGGTATTTCCAAAAAATGCATTTTTTGAGATGTGCCCCTTTCATTCTGGATGTGCGATATATGGTCACTTTTTTGTTACTAAAAAATTAATATATGTTTTGTTGTCAATCGTCTTTCCGTAGAACACCATCGCTTCATTACAGTACATTTCATTCTGGGGCATCAAAATGAAATGTCTCGACGAATAGATTCGCCATTAATCGCTCTGATGCGTCAACGCTTTCAAAATGAACATCCGAGCTTTTGCGTAGCAATTGTGAGCAACAATAATGAAACAAAATAGTAAATAGAAAAATATTATTTCATTGCTACAGTTTTATTTATCGTCTGCGAATTTAAGCGTACATTATATTAATGCAGAGATGTTAAAATTGAACGCCATTGCTATATGTTGCTAATTCGAAGAAAGTAAACAATGAATGAATGTCGTATGACTGAATCATGAGTTGCGACCAACTTTACCTGAAAAAGGAATTTATTTCCCCTAAAAAACAGTACTAATAAGGCCTTCGGCATCAATTCACTCTGTACTCGACTTCAGTTAACTATGTCAATATTTTTTAACCCTAAAAGATAGGATAAACATCACTTTTTACAGCAGAAACAATATGCTAATAAATGTAAACAAACATTTGAGTGGTGATTGTTCAGCACTCTCTAGCGGGCAAATCTTCACCATTGATGTTTTGAGTAATGATACATCCTGTATAAAACGCTATATAGTGAAGCCTTGACCATGTTTAACAAAGAACGATAAACAACGATAGTAATCATAGAAAACTTTGTTCAATGTGATAAATATTGCTACTGATTAACGATATAAATTTTTGATCAAATATAATGATCGCCCATTTTAACGAATCTTTTTTGCTAAAATATAAAACATCGATATCGAAAAAACACCTAACTAAAAACATCTATGTTGGAAAAACATCGACCGCAAAAGCACAGTTTACACACATTAAGAAAAACAGATTCTTCCTATCTCACTCATCATTATTGGGCATTTATGTCAACTTTTAGATTAACGGACCATATTAACCCCTTAATGCCTGACATTTTTTTTTCCCACGATATTTTGTATACTGGTTACAAATAGTGTCTAATGGACAGGAAAAATAATAAAAAAAATATGTCAAAAATAAGTTCTTTATTAAGGAAAGAAAATCGTCCTTCAAATTTACGATAGAACCCAGAGAGTACATACTTTTTTTACTAAAATTGTTTTCTGCCTGCGATATAATATTTAAAAAGACATTTTGTAGGAAGAAATAAAATCAACAATTAGCATCAACTGGGAAGCTGGGAATAACTTTGAAAACTTAGCTTTTTTTTCTTGAGATTGTGAACGATGTGATTTTTGATAAAGATCATTATAAACGGCTACTACCACTTTACAGTGGTTATGTGCTGCAATCTGTTTTTAACGAATTGAAACAATACCAAGGTACTAATTGAACACTATTATTTGGTTGAAATGTTCATTTTTGGGAAATTCAGACGCTTTTTTGGAGCGTCCCTAAAAATGACGCTAGGCATTAATGGGTTAAAAAACGTGTAGTAAAGTCTCAATTATCCGCGGAATAGGGTGGCACGGTAATCACGGATAAAGCGAACACCACGGATAATCCGAAAAATAGGTAATACAGGATACTAGTGTAAGCAATAGCTTAAGTAAGGCAATAGCATAACCAGGGCCGGAACCAGACTTTTGTGTCGGAGAGGATTAATTTTTGTTAGAATAGATTACTTAAATAAAAGAAAGCACAAGGACATTGACGTGAGAAAATATACAAAATGATGTATGTTACAATGAAAAAATAAAATCTGATATGTCACTACATGACTCAACGCACACTTATTAAAAAATCAATGTATTTTTTACAACAAAAAAGAATAGGTGCATGTACTCTTTCAAACGCATCAAAAATAATACTTCTTAAGTGGGTTATTTTTTGAGACTTTAAAATAATTCTGGTTTTTATTGATGTCTGAAATTTAAAATTGCAGTAAAATAAAAATACATGAAGAACGGCCCTGAACGCAACACAAAAATTTAAATTACAGCTAAAAATGATAACATTGAATGTAAAAGATATTTTTAAAAGCAAAAAAGCGACCAATAACGCACTTGTATTTTCAGTAAATCATCCGCGTAAAAAAAAGATGAAGACATGTGGATAGTTGGTAGTTACAATATTCAAAACTGCTAACCAATTTCTTTTCATCGCTAATTTTTCTGCCAAACACTGGATTCAAATCTTTAACTCCAAATCACAAATATTACTGCTAAATCTCGAATTAAAAATGTTGAAATAGCTACATCGTTATGTATATATTTATGTGTGTCGATACTCCATTTCTTAAGCTAATATTTGTAAACTACCTGCAAAGTTGCCCCCTTTCTTCGACGTTCTGCTATGTTCGAGAAACATTCGAATTCTGCTATCAGTTTCTACCCATCCACTCACGCATGCTTCGCATTAATCGAAACCTCAAACATTGGGAATGGAATGTTTGAAGTGAAAATGCACACAGAGCTTGAGTAAACTTGACTCGGGCTGATTTCGTTAAAACTTCTGTCATAAATGAACACTTGGTAGCAAACAAGGCGCGTACTCGATTCGAATTCAACAAAGATCTTTCAGTTACAAACGAGCATTTCTAAATTACCGTTCCATAGGCGAGTTAAATAAATATTTTCGTGCCACTTTGTTTCGAAGTATTATTCGATTTGTTACATTCACTGTTTTGACGAATTTAACCCATTAATGCCTGACATTTTTTTTCCAAAGATATTTTGTGTACTGGTTGTAAACAGTGTTTAATGGGCAGGAAAAATAATAAGGAAAATATTATGTAAAAAATAATTGTTTTATTAATGAAAGAAAAATCGTCCTTTAAAAATTACGATAGACCCCAGATGGTACGTACTTTTTTTACTAAAATTTTTTTCTGCTTACGATATAATATTTAAAAAGACATTTTATAAGAAGAAATAAAATCAGCAATTAGCATAAACTGGGAAGCTGGGAATAACTTTGAAAACGTAGCTTTTTTTCTTAAGATTGCGAACGATGTCAATTTTGATAAAGATCATATTAAAACTGCTACAGAACACACTTTACAATGGTTATGTGCTGCAATCTGTTAATAACAAATTGAAACAATACCAAGGTACTCATTGAACACTATTATTTGGTTGAAATGTTCATTTTGGGACCCTTTTTTGGACCGTCTCTAAAAAAGGACGCTAGGCATTAATGGGTTAAATAATAAGGGAGAGTCGAAATAATCTGTTACAATTTTTAGTTTCTATTATCCATTTTTTAGATTTGTTGCGTATCGTTAATTGAAGGGCTTCGGAGATGAAGGGGTTATGTGACAAAACAGAAATTGTGAGTAATTAAATTTCAAAGTTGTATTGCTGCAGCCGTCGTAGCTTTTTTGTTTTCTGGTTTTGTCGCCAGTGTGCGTATGAAATTCGTCGCTTTGGAAGAATAACGCTGCAACTCAAAAAAGCCCATTTTTCAGGAGAGCAATTTTTAACTTTTCAGAAACTTCTATCGCGCTTGTGTTCAAAACTATTGCGACTATTTTAATGAAACTAGCATTAAAAAAACCGCATTTTAATCTCTTTTCTAATGTAGCATGATTGACTTCAATGGCATTTTAACTAATGACGTAATTTTAAAAAGAGTGAAGGTAGTTTGAGTTACATCAGTGTTCTCCAAAAATTGCTCCCTAGCGGATATTTTTGACACTTCTGAGTTGTAACCTTGTTCATCATAAAAAGCGATTTTTTCTGAACAAAATGATATAAAAATGTCATTTTTCGATTTTTTTGAGTTGCAGAATTATTCTTCCAAAGCGACGAATTGGTCGAATGACATCTACTTTTTGATGTACCAAGATTTAATTGTTTACCTGTATCCCTTGCTTACCATTGTCCAGAATAGTTATTTTTTAAAATGTAACATAGCCCCTTCAGCCTCCAAGCCCTTCAATTTTAAGTATTTAATCTTTATTAAATGGTGTATAGGTTTCTTAGGAGTAATTGAGTTTTAAAAGTCAATAGAAAGTTAATAAAATTATTCTGGGTTTCGAATCACTAATTAAAGTTATTCTTCCAATTATGTATTCCTATTTCAATCAATATTTTCATTTAAATTCTCCGTGCTGTTTCTACCATCCGTTTGTTTCAGTTAATTAAAACAAACGCCTGCGTATTGCTGCTAAAATGAACTAAAATAAATACTATTAAATATTTTAGCCGCATGTCTGTTTTTTTGTATTTCATTTTTATACAAGAACTGCTTGTTCATTAGTGAAGTTTAATTTGATCAATTTCGAAGCGTACTCGGTTGTATGAGACAAATTGGTGAACGCGAAAGAATTGTCTTTTAAACATATATTCAGAGGTCGCCGCTTGTATGAATCATGTGTGTTCTTCAGTTTTCATTCAATAAAGCGATTAACCACTGATTCAATAACCCGGCACCCGCAAAATTTCGCTCCAAACCAGGAAACCAAATGAATAATGTGAAATGGAAAAACTTTTTTAAAGGTATCAATCGACAGAAGATGTCGAGACATTGTATTTTTGACGCAAAAATCATTTGCCCTCGTCCGCCTGTTGTTGAAATTTAACGAAATTAAAAAAAAACGAAATTAAAAAAAAACGAAATTAAAAAAAAGCGCCAAATATTTAAAAACTTTGCAAGAAATTGATCTTGCTACTTCACCGTCAACGTGTGCAGGACGTCTATCTACAACTCATGTGAAATATATATGTCGTTACTCACTAAAACTCGCAAAATTTGGTAAATTTTCTTTAAAGTTAAGGCAGAAGTCAGGAACTCATATTTCGATGACGGGGACACGAGGGCGGACAATTTTATGCTTAAAGAAACATATTTTACAATGCTTTTTTGATTACTATTATAATAAAAATGTTTTTCAGTATCACGCTACCGTAAATTTTCTATCGAGAAGAAAAGCGCATCTCTAGATTTAGCTACGACTTACTTTCTAAGCAGTCATTTGTCACCCATTTAATAATTATAATACTTTTTTTTTGTACCGGATTGCCAATATGATTATTAGTTGATCTTGTTTAGTTAAATGCGCAGTTTCATCCCGTTGCACCGAGCATAAAGGGTCGCAAATTTTGTTCGTTTTAACGGAACTTTAGTTCTAATGGAATTTAAGCGATTTGATGGTTGTTACGTCATATCCTCGAATTCCGGTCAGTGTAAAAAATCGTCTGCGAGATTCCGCGGAACATCTCAACTCCTTAAAGAACTCATCGTTCTTCAGTTTATTTTGGTTTTTCAGTGGCTTTTAAGGGCGATATTTAAATTATGGTGTTGGTCCCTAGTATAGTACAGGTATATTAGTTAGCTTTTAATGATTATAGTACAGCTATATTGGTTAGCTTTTAATTATTGTAGAACAGATATATTGGTTAGCTTTTACTGATTATCGTACAGTTATATTTGTAAGCTTGTAATGAATATGGAACAGCTATATCGGCTAGCTTTTAATGATTTTGTAATCTTGGTGTAAGTTATGTACATATTGTATGAAGAATTTTTATTAACAAAATTATTATTCGTTTCTATTAAAAAAATACAGTCCAATTGGAACCACACCGACTCAGTGGTCACGTCACCCAAAGTATAGAACTTGATAAAGTTAATTTGATTTTTTATTGAAGATTTTGATTTTCCCTCATTCTTAGAGGATTGGAAGGAAAAAAAAAAGACTACCTGCAATATCAAGTGCAATTGGATAATGTGCACCGCATCTGGATGAATTGAAGTTAAAATATTGTGAAGTTGGGTGGTTGATGACTCCAAATATGGAAATGATTTAAAAGATTTCGTAGAAATTGAAAAATAGCAGGAAATTTGGAGGTAAGAGTTCGAAAATTTTTACTTTCTAATTCTAGTAGAAAATCTATTCGAAATTGAAATGACTTGAATAATTCTAAAGCATTTAATTCAAATGCTAGTTTTAAATTGTCTGAAATGCTTTACCAAAAGTGTTCGGAAATTATCAAGATTGGTGCACGTTCGAAGAACAGTTTCAAACGATAATAAATTCGAATGATAGTTTGAATGGTACACAAAAGCTATATTATTTAAAATATAACTTGAGTTACAATTAGTATTTCAGCAGCTGCCCCCCTCCCCCCTCGCGTTTCGAGAGCTCAAGGATACACAACCTTGGCTAACCTTTAATACGCTTTTATTAGTTTCACATGTGGGGTCATTCCATGTCAAGTGATCCAACGTTTTTTACCTTACATTTTTGTATTTCTTTGAAATTTAGCTCATCAATTGTACCCTTTGAGGTAATCAACAGTCCCAATTTTTAGATTTTTATCTCTTTTATTTTTTTATTTCTGAGACTTTGAACTTTGGAAAAAACCTCGTTTTTTCATGGATGCTTGATCATAAAAGGGACCATAACTCAGCACCAAATATAGATAGAACAATTTGATAAACGGCGTTTTAAAGTGCGTTAGTTGCCGTTTAATCTGATATGCAACATGACTTTTATAAAAATTTTATTTTTTAAAATATGAAATTTAAATTTCTCAAAAAACATATAAAGAATTTTTTTCAAAAAATTCTCAAAAATGTTTGTGTATGTTATCTTGGTTTGTCCAAATTTTTTATCTTGGGATCCCAATAGGATCATATTTTTTTGAATTTTTTAATAAAATTGTATAGGAAAAAAATGATATTTTTTGGATTCTATTTAAAAAGGAAGTCTTCTTGCTTGTAATGGTCTAAAAAGTAGTAAGTAAACATGACTACGCTTGAAGTGAACTGGCATGAACTTGTAGATTGGTCAGGTCCCCCTCCCCCCCTTCTGCTGCACAACCACTCTTTTTTATTTTAAAACTGTTTAAAATGTTTAAAAAAAACCCTCTTTGACACAAAATGAATAGATAACTTATTTAAAGATGGTAAATGGGTTTCCTTATATCTAGACGAAGTATCTCCCATCCTCACCCAAATATACAATTAACACTATTCTAATGTAACGTCTAACCTGGGGATTGAATTTAGGATTATTTTTACTCTAGGTAAGTGAGCTGGCATGAACTTGTAGATTGGCCAGCCTCTCCCTCTCTTCCCGGCCCAACCCCTCCCCCCCAAACTTCAAAATGTTTAAAAAAAAACTATCTTTGATACAAAAAGAATAGTAAACTTATTTAAAGACGGTAAATGATCTTCCTTATAACAAGACGAAGTACAACCGCTCCCCCATCCAAATGTACCTTAACACTTTACTAATATGACATCTCACCTGGGGATTGATTTGAGCATTATTTTTACTCTAGGAATAAATTGCTTTTCAGACGAAGTATTTCTTTTTCAATTCGAACTTCAACTTCAATTTAATATCTGAATTTAACCCTTCACTGCACGGTGTGCCAGATCTGGCACAAACCAAATAAACCCTCATATATTCTTTTTAAATGCAGTTAAACTTAGTTTTACGCCCCTTCTGGAACATTGCTATAACAGTATAGTGTGATGTTTATGCACTAGTTAGTTGTACTAGTCTAGGTATTACAGTTCTTGCTTTTGAAAAAAAGAGTGTCTGTATTTCCGTTAGAAGTGTGTATAGTCATTTTTTCCTTTGTTCTAAAAATGTTTTAATACACTTAGTGGCAAATTTGTTTGTACCACTTATGGCACAAAACACATTGTAGATTATTACACTTATCGGTATACAAAGCATATGCTATGTGCTTTGTGCCATATGTAGAACAAACAATTAAAACATCATTTTTGGTGCACATTTTTAAGATAAATTTTTTCTTCATTTTCTCTGAACTCAGAGTTATTAAAAGGTAACATATGACTTTTTTCATGAAAATATAAAAAATCGTGCAGTGAAGGGTTAAACTTATGATTCATTTCATCCTCTACTCCAGCACTAATCTTCAATTTTGCAGGAAGAAAAAAAATGGTTCGTCCCAAGACGTCATAGCAAATAGCAAAATAGCACTGTTTCCCCTTGTTCTCATAATGTTTTCCCATTATTTCACAGAAATCAAAGTATCAGGTCATGTATCAATCCCCATAACTGCCTTACCTTTCTCTTATTGGACAAAGCTCACGAGCTAATAAGAAAGAGTTACAAACAGAACAAACTGAAACACTACCAGGCATCAGTAGAGACTAAAGCTTTGAAATGGGGGCAGGGGGGATGATAAAAAATAAGAGTCTGGAGAGGGAAGGTAGGCTGGGGGGGGGGGGAGCAATCTGTAAAGAAGTTAAACAACATGGGAGGTTATGCTCAAAAAAGCAGTGTTTGTTTAATCTATAGTTGATTTTAATACATGTATATAGATATATCTTGCTGCATTACTCTCTTTTAAAACAAAATGAAAAAGAAAACAAACAATTAAAAAAAATAAATAACAGCTGCACAAGATGTTGTGGAAAGACAGTTATGGGGACAGACATATGATCTGATACTTTGATTTCTTTTCAGTTTTGTGCGAAAATAACAGAAAAAAACAATGAGAACAAGGAGAAACTGCTTTTTTTTTGTTTGCTATGATCTTGGGGCGAACCATTTCTTTCCTCCCTCCAAAGATTGGTTCTGGGTTGGACGATCAAATAAATCATAAGTTAAATTTCAGATATTGAATGGAAGTACACTTTGTGAAGTTCGGATCGAAAAAGAAACACTTCGTCTGGAAAAGAATACATAACTGGGCGAAAATAATTAGGGTTAGGGTCATAGGGGCCCCAGGTTAGACGTCATATTAGTATTGTGTTAATGATATATTTGGGTGAGGGAGGGGGATACTTCGTCTAGTTATAAGGAAACCCATTTACCAACTTAAAATAAGTTTACTATTCATTTTGTATCAAAGAGTTTTTTTAAACATTTTAAACAGTTTTGAAATAAAAAAGAGTGGTTGTGAAGGGGGGGAGTGAAATCTGACCAATCAACAAGTTCATGCCAGATCACATCAAGCATAGTCATGTTTACTTATTACTTTTAGACCATCACAAGCAAGAGGACTTCCTATTTAAATAAATAGAATCTAAAACATATCATTTTTTTCCTACACAATTTTATTTAAAAAATTAAAAAAATTATGATCCCATTGAAATCCCAAGCTAAAAATTTGTACAAACAAAGATAAAATACGCAAACATTTTTGAGAATTTTTTGAAAAAAATTCATTATATGTTTTTTTAGAAATTTAAATGTAAAATTTAAATTTCATATTTAAAAAAATAAATTTTTATAAAATGAGTCACATTGCATATCAGATTAAACGGCAACTAACGCACTTTAAAATGCCGTTTACCAAATCTTTCTACCTATATTTGGTGCTGAGTTATGGTCCTTTTTAGCCTACTTTCCCGTTAAAAATAAAAGAAAGACGAAAAAAGTATTAAAAGTAACTTAATGCATCTAAAAAATATCGCGAAGTCCAAAAAATATCGCTAAGTTAAAAAAATAAAAAGGTAAAATGAATATCGAAAAATTAAAAATTTGAAAGTAGGGTATTGAGATGGGGAATTTGTGTGTGTGTCGGTCGGTCGGTCGGTCGGTCTGTCTGTCTGTCCCCCCCCCCCTAATAACTTTTGAATGAACATTCCGATTTGAACAAACTTTTTTTTGTTGGAAAGATCTCGGCAAGTACAGCTCAATCCCATATTTGATTTTTCGATTTGGACAATTTTTGATTCAACTTTGAACCGTTCAAACAACCTGTCCCGTGATGCTAACTTTTGAGTGAACAGTCCGATTTGAACAAACTTTTTTTTGCTCGAAAGATCTTTTCAAGGATACTTCATTCCCGTATCTACATTTTCGATTTGAACAATGTTTCGTTCAACATTGAACCGTTCAAACAAGCTGTCACCCCTAATAACTTTTGAATGAACAGTCCGATTTTAACAAACTTTTTTTCGTTCGAAACATCTCGGCAAGTATACTTTATTACCGT